>JAAXNX010000086.1:0-51033 GCA_036491905.1 Folsomia manolachei | reverse complement strand
ATGTATTTAGTTCCTTAATAATATTTTGAACGACCCAACTCATAATCACTTGGACTGAATAACTCAGTTTCAATACAAGTAACTCTAATAATAACCACTGACTGTTGACCATAATGAGGATTGGATTACGAAAATTAAGAACATTCATTTGCATTCCTCTGCAAAATAGATATCTTTATGCATGGCGTCATTATCACTACTACTCTGAATTCTTCCCAGGTCCTTTTAAATGTTCGCTCACCCTAATTTTATTACTCGAATTGTTCACGATTCAATTTTGTGATGAACTTACATACATAGGCAGATTATATTCATGATGGGTTCTAGTGCAGAAAAGCTAATGAGGTTCTAAACCAAGTACGCATCGCGTCTGCAACATTAACCCATCGCTGTCCGACATTCGTATTCAACATTTATCTCATTTGGCCACGGAAACATCAATCCAACCGACCTTTTCCTTTCATTAGATTCAGACATGTCAAGTCAAACACTGTGTGATGTAAGTTAGAATCCGTTGGGCCTGGAGATCCACAAATTATAATATTAGAATGTGATGGGATGCTCTTTGCGCCTGCTAAATAAATGGCATGAAACAGCCCCATCAGCATTAGTATTTTTTTTATCTTATTGTAATTTTCTACTACCCTGCCCCACTCCGCCTACTAGCTCACAATCAAGCTAACTAAATTACTTTGCTACTACGGATGCACATGGAGAGGCTGAAGTGTACTACAAATTGTATTCTCTTTAACCAAACCGCAGTTTTATAGGATGGAAGCAGGGCAGAATATTTCATATTGTTAGCAATATTTACTGCAGTGAAGCCAAATGTCACTTATTCGTTTCTACCGGAAAAGTCAAACTTTTAGTTATTGCGATCATGCTTTGCGATCATTGTGGTTAGTCAACGGAGTTGTTTTTGTTGGAGATTCATCATTTATGCATTTAATTTAATTTAGTTTGATGAGGCCATGTCAGGCTATGGATGAAACTTTTGTATAGTAGAGTCACACGCAAGTGAAAGCATTTTCTTTAGTCTAGTTTGTCTGATTGTCAGTCTACAACTGTGAACTCAAGGTATTCGAAGAAAAAGTAGGAAAAAAGAACCGCAGTTTCCTCTACCAAATTTGTCTGAGAAATTCGAGTATTAATCACAAAACGTCAAAACCAAGATGGGAAAGAAATGAGTATTCTTTGTCATGCGGGATGCCGTACAAACATTTTCTATTTCTTCTAATTCCACTCCACGAACTTCAGTTTATCCAAAAGGATAATCGTATAAATATTTCCAGTCAGCCAATCAAGTCGTTTAAGAACTTTAAGACTCTGAAGTTGCCTGTTTTATAATATCCAAAGTCTGTAAGATTGAGATTGGGAATAAATAATTAGCTTAACATGAAATTGACTTGAATTTATTGAGATTGTGGGTAAACCAAAGCCAAGCTTTTTTCTGTGCACAAATTGTGACAGCCAGTTCCGCTGTCTGCCGTCATAAATGTATTCGAGTGCCATTACAGGATGTGGTTGTGCTTTGCATAAAATCAAATAAATTAGAGAGCAAATTCGATTCCTTTCCGTGGAGTGGAACTGACTGAATTGCATTTGAAAGAATGACGAAGGGGTTGTTACACATAGTTGAAGGTTGATTTGGTGTGATTTGGATGGAAAGAAGTGAAGGAGATGGGAAGGAATCGAATTTGCTCTCTAATTTATTGAGATTGTGGGTAAACCAAAGCCAAGCTTTTTTCTGTGCACAAATTGTGACAGCCAGTTCCGCTGTCTGCCGTCATAAATGTATTCGAGTGCCATTACAGGATGTGGTTGTGCTTTGCATAAAATCAAATAAATTAGAGAGCAAATTCGATTCCTTTCCGTGGAGTGGAACTGACTGAATTGCATTTGAAAGAATGACGAAGGGGTTGTTACACATAGTTGAAGGTTGATTTGGTGTGATTTGGATGGAAAGAAGTGAAGGAGATGGGAAGGGTGGGTTGTGTTGGAGAATGCAACTGAACTGCAAGGGAGAAAGTTTGAGAGGGAAAGCATTCTAATGAAAATGACAGACAGGGGCCGAGTACGAGTTGAGATGGGTTGGCTGGATGGATGGAGTTTAGTTTAGTTTATGCCAAACGGAAGACGGGGGGCGATCGAATGACAAAGTGAAGTTCCAACGGTGTAATCATGACATGAATTTTAATGTAATGGAATGAATCTCGGGTGAGATGGAGGATAACTTGTTCAAAGACCTTTTTCAAGAGGAACGGAAACTTTGTGATGCAAATCGCTGCTGGAATCAATACAAAATTAAAAGTTGTAATATAATATGAGACTGACATACAAATTACAAAGGCAACCTAACCAGTAATCGTATTTCGAAACTCAAGTCTTAATTAATTCCCAGTTATTGAAACAAAACACAAAATTTGTGAAAGTTTTATACCATCGACGTTAGCTTAAAAAGAAATGAACTTGGCGACCAATGTCTTAATTCAAATTGCGCAAACAGAAACTGGATGTAAAGCTCCGAGCGTAAAAAAGTTTTAGCATTGCAGAGAGAAAGTAATAAACAATAAACCAGATTTTACGCCAGTAGTAAAACAACAAAGTTGAGCCCTCGTAAACTACTACAAACCACAACCACATCCAACCTTTCTTGAATTAAGCTGTAAATTGGACGTGAACGCGGTTAATTGAGTAAAATAAAGTTATTCTTGACGTTTTGTACGTTCTTGTCACACTAAAATGAAATTACAATAAAAGTTGCTACTTACTTCCTCATAACTTCGATTGACGAACCAACACTACTTTGTTTCATAGTAATGACCTCGTGATATAAATAAGGAAAGTTGCCAGTCATAAACAGGACGCTGAGCCATAGTAAAATTAAACTTTTGCCAATTTCTCCGTGCAACTGTGTATTAAACAATACTTAACAACGTAACGGATTTTATTACGAGATATATAAATCATCGAGTCTTGAGCTGGGAAAATGAATAAAATAACCAACTTTTTTATGTGCCATAGCTCAGCACGTCGATTACATGCTAGATATTCATTCAACTTTTTCCGTAATTAGTGAGATTTCTGCTAAAAAAAAGACGCAGAATTTCAAAGACGCGTCTCCAAAAAAGTTAGTCTAGTCGCATTTGTTACTTTTCTTTGATTACACTTTATATTCCTTTGTTCTCAGATGTCAAAGCTAAGATGAGCCGAGTTTTTCCAGCTCTTTGATCCTGATCTTTTCTTTTCTGCTGGTTACCAAATTATCATGCCGTGGTCTGAACTCTTGTCCCACGAGCGTTAATTACGCACCTTTTTTCGTTTCATCTCCTTCTTAGAAATATTTCACTTCGTTTCTCTCTCACACTGAGTTCATCCGCCTGTAAATTCCTTTAAACTCTTCTTTACATTCTTGTACAAAAACACTAACGAGCAAGGAATTATGTCATGGAGCCTTGTGTAAATGACATTTTTGGAAGAAACACGATCCAGCAGCAACCAGCCAACCCTCATTATTTTTCAGAAGAAAAGAAAAACCAAACACAGCGAATAATCAGCAAACTCAAAGTTACTTGTGTTACTTGAATGAACGAAGCTCCCGTATTCGCACTTACCAGACAATTTTGTAGTTATGTAGAATGCCTCTTTATGAAGGCTATTTGGATCTGCTCTGTTATTTTAGAGTTCTGAAGCCTACAACTGAAGAGCCCACTTTAATTGGTTACTTCATAAAACTAATTGCAACGATGTATAGCTCTTTTGAAGATTTAGTCTCCATAATTAAGGAATGGAATCAAACGAGTCATGGTGGCATAAGACACCATCTCTATTCAGTGTCAGTGTCATAAATAACTCAAATTCAAATTGAATCCTGGTAAATCGAAGAAGCAGAGCGGCACGAGGATGACTGAGATGGAGATGGGGTGGTGGAAATCGAATATGGCAATTTGTATGTCTCCAGTGTCTCGACTTAATTAACTCTTCATCCATTCAACCAAGGGTGACTTCTAATTACACCCTCAATCACACAATAAAATCTTTTTATTGTCTTTAATTGTGGATCAATCCCATAGAATTGTAAGTATACCAGACATATGCATATCAGTGCAGAATTGTTGGGAACGACAAATATTTTATATATTTGAGTTTTTCTCGCCAATTCATGCAAGTTCAGTATGAAAACTGGTGCAACAGAAAATGCACTTTGAAGTTGTTGAATGTTTCGTAGATGTTGAAGCGAGTTAACGTCTGCGTTATTAGATACTTTCTGTCCAAAGTGGAAAGCAGTGTTTATTAGAGTTAGAACTTGATTGCGTAATTATTGGTCCGAAACCTAAAGTCCGTTCACATGTTTTCATTCCAATTTGCATTCTCGCACTTTCTGCTTTCTCTGTGGAATAAAGCTCTCAACTCTCTCTAATGATAATCTGTCTAGACATGACTTTAGTGAAAGTGACTTTGGAAATAATCACAAACTAAAGTTAGCACGTGGACTCCATTGGAGGAATTAAACACCAACCAAGATAAAAGAATTATGGATGAAGTGAGTAAAGCCAATTGGAATGGTGGGTGAAAGTATCACTACCAAATGTACGTTGTCCTTACGTTATCAGTGAGCCAATCTGCCTTCTCACTTAGTAGCTAACCCCATTGGGCAGGCAGGGATTTAATCCGCTCAAACAGGGGAAATCCATTTACTTTATCAGTTTGAATTACTGGACTCATTCACTAATCACTCCTTCTGCTAATTGCAACTACTGCCTGCAATCGCCACAAGTTGAACTTTCTCCTGGTTAAGATTGGACTTAGCAATACAGTCCCGCTTAAGCAACTTCATTTAATCCATGTTTATTTCTTTTCTTCAACTACTTTATTCAGTACCAAGGTATTACAGAACAGCAACTTGGCCAAAAATACTACCAACTTAGATTACCTTAAACTTTGAGCTGATTGAGGCATTCAAAAGTGAGACTTGTTTCGGGTCAAGAAGTTTGAATCTGCGAGGATGATAAGAAAAGAGAGGGCTGAACGAGCTGAGTGCAGATGACGAGCCCTATTCAAGTAAATTAAACGAAAGAACAGTTTCACCAATGCTAAATTGCAATAATTCTTCGTCAGGCTTGAAAAACAAAGCAAAGCAAATCTCGTCAGAAAGTGGGAGCTTTAGTGAATAAATGCAAAACCTCTGCAGTTGAGTTACTCATTGGCTTCCGCAACTCAGTTTTAATTTTAAACGTATTTAAAGAATAGGAAAAAACTTTTCAAATGAATGAAAATAATCCGCATTTATGCAAATAAAGGCTAAAATTAGATGTTTCTTTGGTTGATGAAATTAGGAGCTCTAACATGTACTTTAATAAATTCCGTACGTCGTAGGCTGTTACACAGCACTCTTCAAGAAATAAAAGAAGCCTTTTCAAAGTTATATTCTTAATTAAGTTTACAGCTTTGTCCATGGTCGTGAATACGATAGTCGACAACTCAACTGGTATATGTTTCGCCGTTACATATCGTGTTAGATTAGTACATTTTTATATGAACGTCTTTTTCCTTTTATTGTGTTTTATGCCAGTGCTAACGTAGAAGAAGAGTACGCAAATGCCAAATGTAATAAATGTTAACAATGTGTGTATGTATATCTCACGCGTTAAAATATATTCAAATTCACCAAATTGCAAATCTCGAGAACATTTTCACGAGTGTGCAAAGAAATGAAACTTTGCACTGAACTTTTTGTTCTCAAATTCGTGGGATTCTCTCTCCTTTGAAAAACAAGAAACGGGTTGCTTTCTCTCGGTTCGGTCGACGAGAACACGGTTTTGGTTTAGATTGAACTCTGTTTAATAAAAGGAAAAGTTTTAGTTGTGTTCTTCACTGTTTTGTAAGATCTTTAAAAGTCGCAGGCCAAGGCAGGCTCAAGTGACAATTACACTTTACGCCGCCTTGTTTCATTCTGCATTGGCTTAGCTCTCCCTCGCCCGACAACTATTAACTCTACTTCTTACCAGTATTGTGGAATTAAGTTTAGCACTTCACCAGGCAGCAGCGGATGTAATATTGCACGAGTAAAGGAAATAAAGTGTCTTTGCTTTGATTTGGTGAATCCTTAAAAGCATATATTCATTCGTATCGTCTCTAGCTATCTAAACACAGCTTTCTGATGTTTAGTTTGGTGGCGGTGGGAAAAAGGAATAAAAATGGGGAAAGGTGTAGACACTTTTTTGAATGAAGGAAAGTTCCTTATTTTTGGAGTCGACTTTCAATTTAAGAAAAACATAAACTTGTGAGAAATGGGGAACAATAAAAAAAGTAAATCAAAATGGCAAAACGGAGTCTTTCTCCGCTTCATGGATTGCGAAATGAAAGGAAAAGAAAGAGTCAAACCATGGGAGCTCGAGATTAAAGTAAATCCAAAGGTTCACCTCGGAATGGAGAATGTTTGTAGTTTATTTTATTTTGGTTTAGATTATAAATGACTAAACTCAGAGTTGGTGAGGTGAAGTTAAAAAGTTATTCCAATCCTGCTTTCTCCTAAGTATTTCGATTTTTAATTTCAACCTGAATTCAAAGAGTATTCTCATCTAAATTCCGGGACTTTCTCATCATAAACGAAATACGGCGCTCATCTCCACCTGCATCCCGACGACTCATTGTATTCAACTCTGGTGTTCTAAAGAGCCGATCAGGTTGCGATTTTATCGCCAAAAATTACAGCCTCGAGATGGTAAAGCGTTGTGGTCGTGAAAGCCGTCTTCGATTTCCATTTTATTTTCAACTAAACCCTCAATTCCAGCACACAAACCAAAACCAACCAGCCAACCCAAATCAAACCAATGATTGAGAATTCCATTCATGCAAAACCACTTTTGATTCCACGGAGCAGACTTTTCTTCTTCCCGAGAGAAAGGAGCAGGAAATGGGGACGCAATTCCTTTTTAAACACAGCTCTGTCCATGCTATGTTGAGGGTTGAATTGAATGCTATAGTTTTCCACTCTTTCGTACTCGGTTGGGTGGCACCGGATGGCCCTCGTCCTTAAGCTATAATAAATGGACCCATTTAGTAAAACTGTGCCTTGTAACCAAAGTGGGTACGTAAATTGGTATTGGTGGAAGGGACAAACTTGAATAAAATCAAGTCAAGGCTAAGTTTATTTGATTTTAGGCAATTTTGTAGATACCTTGCTGCATTGCAATTTAGTTTGACTACAATGAATTCATTCCTTCTAGCCGGTGCTACACCAGACATCATCGATGAATGCATGCAGGAAATAAATAGAAATGGAATTTTATGAGGTTAAATTTTTGTGGAACCTCAAACAAAATTGGTTGCACACATACATAGGATTTACTCTTACTTTGCCAAGGTATTTTCTTCAATAAGTTCAACTCGATGGAATGTAATCAAATAAGCCCGCAAGTTATTGCACTAACTAAATGGCTCAACTCAACGTAACAACATCCAAAATAAATACTCTTCAGCAATAGGCAAAAGGGAAAAGATTGAGTGGGGGGAATAAATTCACTGCATTGCAATAAATTGCAGGAAAAATGCATTGGAATTTTTATTTCCACAACAGAGCCAGTTCTAGACCGAAACTTTCTGTGAATAGCGGTAATACCGTTTAGACTGTATGCTCTGGATGGCTGCCTACTATAATAAATACCAAAGGTTGCATCCAATCCGTCTTCCAGTTCCTTCCTGTCTGGTCTATGCTCTCCTGTGATTCTACACTTGATTTACTCCAGTCCTGGAGTGATGATCAAGTTCAAGTTCATGGCGAAGCTTTCACGACATTAGTTTTTCAAAGAGAGAAAGCAAGTGATCCGGCCGGGCATCCTGTGTTGGTTAGTATCCCATCGTAATGACCATACCATTCCGGCTCCACATCAAGTGTTGAAGAAATGCCGGCTTGGCTGAGTAAACCAACCATTCAATCCTAATCCGTGAGCTGCAATTCTCACAATGATGCGGAATAGTTCAGTGCAATGCAATTGCAGCTCCGCTAGACCAGAGTACTGCACAGCAGGTCTTGATGGGCTGGGATCCGTCCCATTTATGTCGACCGTTACTCTAATGTGGAAAAGAAACAGAGGATTCAACGGATTTTATGCGTTTTGGTAGTTGGTTGGTTTGTCGTGGTAGTAGAGAGTCATCAAAAAAGTTCTGGGCTAGAACAACTTTTCACTAACCGAAAACAGGTTTCTCCAATTTTCAAAAACAGCATAAATGTACCAACTGAGTACATTTCGTTCGGCACTGGCTAGCTCAACTAGTCTAAAACAAATTCAACACCACGATAATAATTTAACATTTGAAAATATAAGACATAACAATAGTATTTAAAATAAGACAATTTTAATTTAGCTGGTTTAAACGCAGTTTCACCGAACCTTGTTAAGTTTCAGGCCCATTTCAAACGTTCGGAATAAAATCTACTCAAGCCTGTAAACTATTTATGATAAACTAAAAGAAAGTAAGATGTAATACATTGCTATAAAACACGCATCTCTCAATCTCATTTTTAGTCCACAAAACCATTCGTAATGGGATGCAAGTTCTGTAATGCACTTTACTTCTTATATCCTTACTTTCTGTTCTGCAGCTGCATTTCTACATTTTACATACCTTCTTTTCTCCATGTATTCAAACTTTTGTCGTTCTTTTACCCCCCATCCTTCAGCTCTTCGTATCATGCCTCTGTTCAAGTTGAAAACTCAAACTTTCTGTTGAATGCAGAGGTAAGATGGGAGAAAGCGGTTCAAACTTGGAGAAACTGTTTCTTCCTGAATCTTTCCCACACTGCACTCATTGCCACCTTTTCCACTCGTCCTAACAGTCAAGTGAAAATCTTCAAGTTGAGTTTTGCTCTATTCCATTCCATCTCATATCCATCTCCACACCGTCATCCAATTCATTCATGTCCGTGATGTGAAAGAAAGCAAACCATCTTCCTCTCCAACTTTTCCTCAAGACTCTTGAGAGTTGAGATGAGAGATTAGGACCTGGAATGGTAACTTGGTTTTGGGAGGGAAGAAATACTATGAATGGGAAATAGATGTGTGTGTGTGCGACAAACACTGGTGGGGTGGTGGAGGTTGAAAGTATTTATTATGGTTCTTAAGTTGAGTAAAAGGGAAAGTGGCTTTATTTTATCAGAATAGAGGGGTGAGCTTTGTTCAGCTTAATGTTGCGTTGAGTGGGATAAAACTTAAGGAAATATGCCTCCGTATTTTGTTGAACTTGTATGATCACTGCACCCAAAGGGGCCATTGGCATGGAGTAGGATGCAATGCAGACAAATGCACAAAATGCAAGATGCAATTGCAATCCAGCTTCCCACTTTTATTACGGATCTCATTTACTTTTATTGGGGAACTACTCCCAATTTAAAAACATTGTAAATAAATGTTTAGCTGAGGATTTAAGCTGGATTCAGGTATAAAATTTGTATTCAGTCATCATATTATACACATGCCGTACTGTATTTTTCATTCGTCTGATTGTCTGAGGGTGGGTGCCAGAAGTTGTAGGCTGAATCTTGCTGCAGAAGAAGTTAGGTAGAATGCTTGTCTATGGTCAAGACAAGGTTGTAGATAAGTTGTTTTGTCCAGTCATCTTTCCGAAATGTGATCTGATGTCTTCCAATCTTCTTTAGTTCTTAGTGCTCCAAAAGAAAATAGTTGAGGAAAGTGAAATATTGCTTATGAAGTTTAGCCACTCAACCGTACATAGTATATAACTATATGAAGAAAATTTGGGTCCTGGTGAAATATACTGGAAGAAAGGTGGGCTTTGTGATAGTCTTTCTTGTCGTCATGCTGCATTGTAACTTTTTCCAACCAATCCATCTTCTCCTGATCTCATACCACACAGAATAATGCTGAAAAATATTTAGATAGAAGTCAGGCATGTCGAGTATAGTACTATGTGTGTCCAAAATATAACTACCTAGCTTCTTTCAGACAGGATGGTACATATTTTTCCTCCATGTGCAACTGCACCTTCTTTGCTTACTCAAGGGTGAAATATGTACATTTAGAAAAACAAAATTCGTGTTCTAGTGTGCATCAATTGATTGTGACTAAAACGTGATCACAATACTGAATACCTTTAAAGTACACAAATTCGATTCACATATAATAAAAAAAAAATTCAAAAAATTCAACAGGATGACGCAAAAGTAAAATACTAAAATAGCCTACCCCAAAGCTGGAGATCATCAAAGAGAAAGAGTTCATCTTTTTTCGTACAAATCTTGTTATGTGCATCAAATTCAATATCGCTTCGTCTATTTACAATCCAATCCATCCATGCCATCATGACTCTACGGTTACGCACGTGCTTCGATACAAGACGGTGAAACTGTAAGTTTGAATTTGAAAACAGGAAGAGGAGCGACGGATGTCTATTTTTATTTATTTTACTAGAACTTTCACTCACCCTCATCTGTTTTCCCTTCTGCAACAATCCTTTAAATCCAGAAATCTTGACAAAGTTGTAAAATAGAAGCGTGCATGACTTGACGGATGGATGGATGGGGGACGGAAGTGAGGAAAAATTGAAAGAGAAAACAACTGATGTGAACCTCGACATCCGAGAGTGCAGGCAGTGCAGCATGCTTTTCTGTCTGATACAATGTAATGCATATTTACAATGCCTGGACATGAGTTACCACTAGTATAACACGGCAAGGAATATTTGGTTGGATTGTAAATACGATTTTGTGTGCATTTTTCACGCTTCTGGTTTCCTGCTCATCTTATTTACGTTGTCCTCTCTGTGGTTTTGGTATGACCATCAACGCCAACGCGAGTTGAATTGCTAAATAAAGGAACGTTTCGGAATTCCAAACTCTTTCCTCATTCAAATTTCATTCAACATCAACTTCAACCCTTCAGAAAAATTCAAAATTCTTCAAAAGTTGAAATCTTGGATCCACTCACTCATCCATCTTGGCTGTCTATCATAACTCCTTTCCATCACATCTCGTCCATCCCCTTTCAACTCTTTTTGTGGTGGTCTAGAGGTTTTGTGGTGTCTTGGGTGGATTTATATTCTGTCAAGATCACTCAAAAAATAAATTCAACGCTGCAGTTGTATGTAAACAATGCACCGGAATTTCTTTGCCCTGGCATATTTTGGGATATTTATGAACCGCCCGAAAATTGATTAAAATATTGAGCCTTATTTGTTTCATACCGCACATCTTGTTAATTTGAAATGATAGATAGTTTCTAGTAATTTTTTATAAGTGAGTATGAATTCTTGAGAAAACTAGCTAAGATATTTGAACCACCAAATTGTATTAATGTTGTTCAAATATTTCGAATTCACCCCATTATCCTCTTTGTTCAATCTTCTCCATTCTTATTTCTACCTCTTTTGCTTCACAGCCATATCAGATAATGTCTGTAGATTTTGAATATTGATTACTTTTCTCTGGTTGTGAGCCTCGGTTCCCTTCAAATGCAGTAACTGATTGAAGGACTTTGCTATGCAGCTCTGAGATCCATCTTCTGCATCAAGTTATCTATTGTTTTAACTGAGAAGGGAGAAGAATATCATTACAGAAGGAATGGAAATGCATACTACAGCATGTAGTCGACGGCAATAGTGCAACTGACTTTAGTGAATGGCATTGCAAACTTGTTGTTGAACAGGAGTCAGAAATTCCCTTGTCTCATTCCTTACCACCCCGTCATCCATCCAAGAAACCGAATTTGGTTCGAGTATTTTAACTCAACCATGTCTTTCCGTCCCTAATGTAATGAGGATCCATGAAATGTGGTACGATGCACTTCAGCGTAACACTATTATTCCTTGCATCTAATTCCCATTATTACTTCCACTGTACCGTGTATGGCTTATGACTCAAACGGGAGAGAACTACAATGCACTACACAAACCAGATTTTAATCTCTTTGAAATGGCTGAAAAGAGGGAGAAAGTGTTTACTGGAATTACAATAGCCAATCCCATTACTACATCATTCCTGGCTCAATTTTTATATAGAGATGAGCAGCTTGGAAATTTCAAGTATGGAAGCAACAGCAACAACAATGGAAACGTATTGTAGTCTAAGAGGGTAAAATTGTTAATAATTTTGTTAGTCTGACGCGGAGGAAAATAGTAGATGCCTTTCTTGCTTGAATGAATCAGCGATTATGTTCTGAGGATGGACTTACTTCTAAAATCCTTTCGAAGATAAGGAAAACAATCGCCTCTTACATTGTCTGTTAACGTATGCATCTTGTTCCTTTTTGGGTTGTTAATATTCTCATACAGTCTTCGAACTAAACAACAAATTAAAAAAACACTTTTGACCTCTGGAAGCTAAGGCTAACAAAAATACAGATATGGGGAGATTTGTGGTAAAACCAACCAAGGGAAGTGTAATATGACGGATTGTACATGATCACATTGCACGAAACACAATTCTCGGACCACATTGCTTTCCCACATTTCTCCATTTCATTATATTTCGTTGCATATTTCATTCAGAATCAGACTTGCAGAAAAGAAGGGTGCATAAATTCCTGTAAAATATATTGGGTGAAGAGACCACACTTGGCGCAGGGAACTTCTCAATATTGCAAGAGGAAATCGTAGGAGAAAGAAAACGGTGTTATATGTATGAGAGGGAAGTACAATATGTGTTTTGTACTTTATATTATAGAAAGTAATGCAATAATTCTTCCAATTCAGATGAGAAAAGGAGGAGGGTGAAATAAAAGGAGAAAGCTCCTCCTGAGTTGAATTACTGACTTGACTCAAATCATCCATTATTATTACGATTATTATTATTGCATATGCTATTTAGAACCGTGTAGAAAGGAAGTTTAGTATTATTTCCTCTATTTGACATCTTTTATTCTGTCCCCACTTTGGTTCTTTTGCTGAAAGGAATTATGGCGTCATCGAATAATAGGGATACTACAAATGATGACAGAGTCCTATCATTTCTTATATAAAATTATATTAGCTACTAGGTTAAAAATCGTTTTTTCAGGTATGATGCTTGTTTAACGCAAAGTTTTTTTTTTGGGAAATAAAATATAGACGTTGTGTTAATGAATAAATTTTAAAATGTTTCAAACAAAAAGTATAAAATTAGACAATACAGTCCGTGTATTCCCTGGAAAGATTCATCTCATAAAAGTGATTGGCAGTGTAAAACGAAATAATTTGACAAAAGTATGGAAATCAGTTAATAGAAATTTTTATAAGCAGTAGAATTTGGATAATATTAATGCATTTAATATTTGAGCTTACCCAAAGTAAAAAGTAAGAAAGAATAAGTTTTGCTGATATTTGACTGAATTTGTGTTGACTTTTTTATCGAGATATTTTTCTAGTTTAGTAAGAAGGTTGTTCGGAGCATTTTCAACTACCCGAATAAAACTAAAGTCCAGAATCTGGCTTGCGACTCCTCCAGTTGAGCATGAAACTCAGGCACTTAACTTTGGATTCACCTCGTTTTCCACTTGAACAAAGTTACGTCAAATGTAGCTTCCAAAAAGAGTCGATTGATGTGGTCTGAATGAGAACTTCAGATGATTTCTTTAACTCCTGTTCAACAGAGTATGCAAAAACATTCAGCAATCTGGCTTAAATATTATTAATGTAGTAAAGGCGACTAATGAAATAAAATATGTTCACTACTGCAATCCAGTTCTGCTGCTTTGGTGGTTCTGTCTGGTTCGTTAAATATTTGGTGGGAGGGTAAGTCCAACTCAATTCCAATTCTTGTCAAATTTCTCTGCAATCAATCATATTCCACCGCCAGGCATTGCATTGCTTTCACTCCACTTCATTGTCAACACCCTTCACCCTTTCTCGTCCTCTCCTCACTTACCTAAGCTACCCTGCCCCGAGTTCAGAAACTATATGAAATTCGTTTCATGCCATTTTTTGCATTTTTTCATAATTCATTTCTCCTACAACGCTAGTAAAAGTGGTGAGAATGTACCATACTGGTCGAGTTGCGGTTGACAGTTGCACATAAGTACTCATTCATTTTCTCTCGCCGATCTGCTCAAAGGAAACCAAAAACTGCACTTACCAAACCACCAATCCGTGTAAACTACAGTTGGTATCACACGACCACAATTGCAACCAAGTCAGCCAGTTGGGGTGATATAGCTGGTGCCGGTCTGTACTCATCGTATGTAATTCAGTTTCTATCTTTTCAGAGAATCAAGGAATGCTTTCACTTACATTAAGGGGAGTGGAGTTGGGCTGAGCTTTGGTTAGTCGGATTTTACTCACTCATTCTCAGTTTTCCGTGACATTTCCTCAACTTTCTGGAGAAAACTTTGTTTGACTTTCAAAAATCATGTGAAGAAATACATGAATTGGATTTACATACATATACAATTTATTATGTTCATCATTTTCTACGTATTTTACTAATATAGCAATTCATCGGGTATTTTGTTCTTTGCGTAAGGCACAAATAGCTGTCTTTTTTTCTATGGACAAACCTATTTGTTTCCTTATTTGTTGGCACAATGTAAAAATACTACGAACAGTCAGCGTTGTCCTAACTTTTTTTTACCTCAATCTCTTTAGCTTTCACTTCCAATTTGGGAGGAAGGCAATTGCGCAAGAAAGCTAAAGAGAAAGAAGGAAAAGGGGAAAATCTTCTTGTTTTATTTGAGATAAAGATTGTTCAAGCAACGCTTGGGCTTTCTCCATTTTCTTCCTTCGCTCACACACGGTTTTTGGAGGCGTCTTTTGTGATAAAACAAAAATTAGGAAAGTGCCACAGACTTGAACACGCAATCCTACAGCGACGTGTAGTTCCATTTTGCAGCATACGGAAAACATAAGTAACTAGAATAGAGAAAGCTTATCTAAACGAAGAATCCGGACAGTCTTTGTTCTTTTTTATTTAGTTCTCCTTTGGATAGAATAGACTGCATTTTTACATACTGCAATTAAATGAATGGGTAACTCTTAATGAATAAAAACCTGCCTAAAACGACTAACTAGTAACATCCGCCCATTGTTTAAGCAAAGATTAATTAATCAAACACATCTTATAGATAATTACTGATGGATCGGCTGCAAAGAACTATTGATTTATTAGTTGTTGATGAAGAGGATTGATTGACTAGTTCTAACTGAACACATTGGTGCTGAACTTTAATCGAAGAAACTATGCAATAATTTAAAAATCAAACACAAAATCCTTTAGGCGAACAATCTAATATTGAGCAATAACAAAAATATAAATATGACAATAACAGTTTGAGCAATGCAGATTACTGTGAGCAATTTTGAATCCGTCATTGGCATTGGAAAAAGTCTTCTTCATGGCTTCAGCTGCTTACCCTGCAAAGATAAAATTGGATTAGTTTTCATATGCGATACAATTTTCATCATTAACATTTTTGACAACCAGCTAAAAAATCCCACCATGAAAAAATTTGGAGACTGGGTGACTGAAAACGATATAAGGTAACTTATGGCTCCTTGTGTTTTACAATGATCATTCTGCAAATATCCGTTTGGTTTATGCCTCCGCCCACGATCAAGCAAATATTTCCATTGAGATTTGAGCTTCGACAAGTTTCAATTTTCCACTCGTTTAAACATTCAGTCCCCTGTTGTTGACTGGTGGCGAAGGTGCACAGAGTTAAACTTTGACACTCCGTCTCGCCTCGTCAGGGCGTCTCGTGCCGTTTCAACCGAGAATAATGTTGAATGTACGGAACAATGCAATTCACAATTCACGAGATCGAACGAACGCATCCAACTAAGAACATCCCTCGAGAATAGCCTTCTCTGCTCGTGCTTCTGACACTGATGGAGAAAGTTCTGGGACGAATTCACTCATCCCAACTACACCATAATGATAACGCTTCCAGTACCAGCTGCATCCACATAGAATAAGTTTAACAAAGCCAGCCCCATCTACGAGGTCCTGAATACACGCTATCACAGTGCCGCGATCAATTTGTCACAAAATATTTGCATGGTGAAAGTTACTGTACCATCCTAACCTTCTCTGTCTGTTGAAGAGGAAGTAATGTCGTGGACTTTAACCAGGTAATGCATTCAGCTCAGGAAAAGTGCAGGTGACAACAGAAGTACTGACAAGCAACTTGGCAGACTCCCACAAAATATGAATATATGCATGTGAATAAAATAAAAAAACAGCCGTCATCAAGAGACATGCACTGCATTTAAACTCAGTTCTGTTAGTATGTTGCCTTAAAACATCTGAAACCAGCCATTCACATTAACTAACATCACCGCAAAATGTCAAAAGTCAGGTTGAAAAATTCAATGCCAAAGTTGAACCTAGGTAGGATTTCCATCCCATTGTTAAGTTCAGGATCATAAACCCATGAGGGTAATATGTCATTCCTCGTTGTTACACAAATTTTCATTGTCGTGAGGCGAACACGCGCCCGGGGAACGTGATTACCTTCGTTTATGCAATTGCATTTTCTGTATCTAACATATAACCCCACACTGCATGGGTCGTTGGTTGGGTTCGTCAAATGACAGCCCTTCCTTTGCAGTTACATATATTACAAGTCATTCGGCTTCTGCTATGCTTATGCAATATTATAATACCCGAAAAAACACAAAAAAGTCTTTTGTGGGCATAAAGAAGGCCATTTTACAACGGTAGTATGCAGTTGCCTTTAGTCGATCCATCACACCCATTTACCTTACATTTTTCTTCCGATGAATGCTGATAAAACAACCAGCAAATGGGCCCATGCTTGCCAATTTCCTTCTAGATAGATATTTTAATAACTGCACAATTTATCATCATTAAACAATATCGTCAAGCTGAAATGCATTTTGTATAACTCCTATATGACTAATGTAGTGCATGATTCTAACAAATTACTTTTCTCCGGAGATCACTCGAATTGATTGTGAGCGAGATCAAAGGCCTAATTTACCTAACCACTTTTGGAAATTTTCGTTATTTCTTTCTTGATTGAACTGAAACCTTAGAGGAATACAAAGCTACCTAAAAAATTGAAAAAAAGTGATTGAACAGTCGGGTACAAATTAGAACATGTAAGAAGAAATTGAACGAAATGTGATTCATGGTGTGATTACTTATTAATAAACTGTCTTAGAATATATGATCAAGATAAATAATCAGAAGAAAAATAGAAAGCATGTCTCCTGAACAAAAATTCGATTAAATGTAGTACATGATCAGGACACGTGTAAGTGCTATCACATTGATTTGGTATAATTACCAATAAAATTATTCGCTCATCGTTGATTATCAGTAAAAATGAAACAAAGCTGTATAATCGATAAATCCTTTACACTGGGTAAAATTAGAAATCAAGAGCTCAGAACCGTAAACTAGACGAAATCCTCTTCCGTTACCGTTATGCACTAGACGAATAATTTCGCCCCCAAACCCGTCACAAATACAAGGATAGGACAGCTAAAATTGGTATCTGAAATGCGTAACTTTACGAAGAAGGTAATGGAAGATTTATTTCATGATAATGATTTCCATTTACCCTTTTAAGCCATTCCATTAACCTACCCTAAAAACTATCACTTTCCATTATGCTCGAAAAGTTTAAAACAAAACTTTGTCGATATTCAAATTTTTGTGCGTTCCCGAGTTTCAAGTTTCACATCCTTGATATCCTTGCACGCAGATAGTGGCAGATGCCATTGTCTACGGGTAATTTAAAATTCCTATAATCGTTATAAATATGGACAATGACAGAGGGTGAAAGTGAAAGCGTAAAAGTTGAAGGAGGAAAGGAAGCCCATTTCCTTAATGCTGTCAAAAATGAGATCGTTATAAAAAAACGACACTTTGTTAAATTGCCCAATTAAATCGTTCCATCTGCAGTGATCAGGTTCAGATTGTTGGAAATTCGTATCAAACTAAGTTTCGTATGTGACTTCTCAACAGTCAATAAAAATATTGGAAAATCCCAGGGATGATTCTGCTCCACAAGATTTTGCTTAATCAACTATAATAAAGTTCCCTCTAGTGGAACGCGAACGTGGTCTTGCGACATGGCTTTTTTATGGAATAACTTGAAAGCATTTGCCACTTTCAATTTAAAAATCGCCATCCTCCTTTCTCCAATTCGGTGTGGAGTAGGTTGCGGTGCGGTTGAATGACTATAGTTGGAGCTAAGTTTAGAAACAGAGGAAAAAATAAACAGACAAAGTAAATGGGATGGAGAAAAAAGTAAAAAGAAAACCAAAGTTCATTTATTTCTAGCCAATCTCAAGAGTCCAAAGAACGAGGTACGGAAACTTTTCTCATTCTTCTTCCTTCATCCTTTCATCTTTTCATCCCAAATCAGCATCAGCTTGCAATCTATCTTCCTAGCCTGGGTGGGTCCTACCTCAGGCTAAACCAACTAAACCTTCAATGAAAGAATCATCCGATTTAGATAAAAACGACTTCCTATTGATTATCCTAAGGGACCGTTCTAGCCTACGCACTGAATGGGAACGAATCCAACTAAGTCTACTTATCTAGCTTATACCATAAATAGCTAATATTTCAAAATACCCGAATCTTGATTTGTAGGGGTCAATATAATAATGATTAAACCACCAAAAGGTATGCAAGAAGTAATGTGAGCCCATGCTACAAAGTTGTACCAATTACCCTTACTTTCTTTTTTGGATAAATTGATCAATCTATATTTCCTGGATGGGATGCGCAATTTCCTTCCGATTGGGATTAATATTTCCGTGAACAGACTGATTTTTCTTATGGCCGGGCACTAAATGATGTAAAGATCTTCCCCTTTTTTTGAGTTGAAAAGATTTTCAACTCTGTTAATGTAATGTGATGCAGAGAATCTTTTTTATTTCCGCTCATCAGAGCAAAATTCATTCACTTCCTCTATCCTTCATTATTCAGCTTGTAAAGAGTTCGTTTATCGGGATCTATCTAGTTAGAAAAATGATCCTTCTAAAAATGTGCTGACGATTCAATAAAATTTTTGCAATTTGTACCCTTGCTTCCAAAAATCCAATGAATGTCGCATCTAGACATTGGGTTGAATGTACCTCGACCTGCTACAAACACGTGGATGCGAAGCAAATGGCTAAATACTTTAATAATGTTCCTTGTAAGGTAGGAGACATCTTTGCGGAGGACACATTCTGTCATAATTCATACGTTTTTTTTATTATCCCTACTACTTTTAAAAACTTTCAAGATCCAAGAATAAATTACAGCCAATAAATTATATCAATGTCAAATTGTTAGCCAACTTCTGTTCTAGAATTAAAATAGCAAACTTGGCTGTTGTGTTAGGGCATTGTAACAAAAGGAGAGACGATGGTTTTCTTAAAATGATTTTTTTTGTCACTAACCAAATTTATCTTCAAATTTTTTTGTTTTTCAATGTGCTTATTCCATTAATTTCATCTTCACCATTACCCTAAATCTACGCAATAAGGACAAAGTCAACTCAAGGAAAAAACACTAAACTTTGCGAAATTCTACCATCTGAATGTTACGCACCAAGCTTTCTCATTCGTCTTTCACCCAGACCCAATACATATTGGTGCGGTCGGAGCCAAAATGCAATCCCCCAGGTGGACACAACCATTTAACTCTCCAGTTAAAATATAAAAAATAGGAGGCTTGAGCTGGAGAGAAAGTAAACAATATTGTTGGCGAGCAGGCTATGTTTTGTTGCCCAACAAAACATTTCTCATCATTCATCCCGAGTAGGAATAACGCGTGACTGGCCCAGCACGTCGAAAATGCGTAGATTGCCTGCACTTTCTCTCTTTAATACTTGAACAAGTTCAATGGGTGGAAAGCACTGGAAACAAGCAATATGTTACCAGCCCTGTATATTTCGTACCTTGGTGTGTTCCTACTATTATGCATGCACTGGTGGTTCCTTACATCCAGCATTTTGGAATCTTCCACACATCCTTATTGTATTATTAATCTTAACTAGGATCTAAATACTATGGTCATACTTATGTAGTTGTTCGAGCCCCAGGTTTACTTAAACATTTCTTGACAGCAGAATTGCTCACATTCCTCGTTTAAAATTCAACACAAATACAAACTCACGCACGCACGCATCAGATTAAGCAGATTAAGTTACCACACATATTGGTGGGAGGTCGGTTGGTCGGTCGGTGAGATTGTATCGGATAAGCTAAAAGAAACACGAGCAGATGAGAGTTAGCTGCGAACACACTTTCCAGGCAAAGGCTGGGCAGCTAATGACACGATTCCAACTGGGAGTTCGCACTCCATAAAGCCTCGACTGTGATTTGAATAATTTATGGTAAGAACCCGAATTATTCACACACTTTCAGTTCAACAAGGGCATTTCGCCTTATCTCCTTTCTTTTCTGTGTTCGTTTCCTAAAAACTATGTTCAACTTTTAGAAAGCTAACCCAAGCAGCCTATGTTTCTGCATAGTAAAGGGGGTGATATTTCCTTGCCAAACTTGAATTTATCAGCTTGTGAAAGTAGTAAATGGGAATGGTGAAAAGGTTTTTGTGCGTAACTTCTTCACTGAGGCATCTGTAAAATATGGTAAACTTCCTAAAACATATTCTAGTTTTATGCCTTGCTCAACCATCAATCCCTTCAATAACTGTTATAATGCTTCTGACAAGCTTTGAGTAGTTGCCATATACAATGTAAAGATATCATTGAAATGGAAGTCAAGAGCAGAAGTATTGTTTGAGTGCCAATGATTTCGTCAGAAAAGTGCCATATTCATGGCCTAACTTCCATAACACCGACTGCCAAACGGGCTACCATGTCAAAGAGTAAAGTGGCTGAATAAATTCAACTTTTTTGACCGGCTGGCTTATTAACACAGTTTGGTTTGGTACAGGCATTTTGCGAGACTGTTGAAAATGTAAATGAAGCAATGGTCAATTCCAAAATGACTGTTTGGTGCATAAATCCGTCAAACAAATTAGCCCAAAAAAATTATTTCACGTATTTCACAGTTTCTTTGAATGGCCAATTTTCACAAATTCTCTAAAAAAAATCCACCATTTTCATTTTAACAAATGGTCAATAGACGATCTTTCTTTGGAAAGTTTTCAGAGATTGAATGAAAACGAGAAATTTCAGAACTAACTTCCGCATATTTGCACAATTCACTTTCACCACCACTATTGGGCGGTTGAGTTTTCTGAATTGAAGAAAGTTGAAGTGAGAAATTCATTCCAATTCCCATCAATGAGAAATAAATGGGTTGAGATATGATCCATTCCACATCCAATTGGGTTCCTTCTGCTAGTTTCCCGTTCTTTTGGATTCTTTTAGTCAGGGATTCTCTCCTACATATGGGATGCTACTCAATTCTTGTAACTCTTCCCATGGTAGTTGCATTCATTTTCCCATTTCATACTCAACCAAAACCATCCTTAGTTTCTTTTTTGGAGTTCGACAAGAGAATAATGCATTGGAAATTTTGAACGGAAGACTAAACTGTATAAAGAAAGGAAGAAAGAATCCAATTCTACAAAATCTCACACACTTGAATGGGTCTCTGATGAAATGGATGCCTAACCAACCAACCAACATGAAAATAAAAAGAAAGATGCTGAAATTCTAAAGTCTCTGGAATGTGTCTATTGAGCTCAAAATTGAGCGAAGGAATAGTCGTTCAGTTTGGAGAATTGTTCTGTGTTCTCCCAAATTGCCTCAAGTCGTTGGTCAATGCGATGTTACTATATTCTTGCGAGAAATTGCAACTTTGCAGAATCACTGGGTATCACTACTTGTTTCAGAATCAGAAAGTCGTCTAACGACTCCAGAATGAAAACTGTACAAAATCCGCTTTATCCGCAAACTAGATTATTCTTTGGAAAAACAAGAAGAGATCGAGAATTTGTTTGGGTCATGTGTTGAACCTATGATTTTTCGGTATTTGAAGAAAAGGACTAATATTTAAATAGTAAAATCTTTTTTGATCTTTGCCACGTCTAATTTCTCAATATTTGCATTACAAATTCTAAAGAAATGGTTCTATCAGAAAAGTTGAAAACTTGAGTCATTCCTTGAAATTTTGCACTAAAAATCAGGAAATAATATCAAAACGTCTGAAACCGCAGTTTAAATGTGATCTACTTATGTTCTTTCAACTTAACCTCACTTGTAAGTTGAAAGAAGCTATTTGTTGTTAGACAAACAGGGCAAGGAATTGTAAATCCGTTGTCCATCAAGTGAAATTCTCAACTTCAACTCACGTCAATATCAAGAAAGTAAAATAAGGAGAAAGATGTTTTGTTTCTTCTTTACAAACAGTTCACCTCAAAACACGCCTGGAGACTTAAAGCCTGGAGAAAATTGGCCAAGCTGGATTTTAAGAATTGTATCCCCTTGTGCAAAGATGTTATGTTGTTTTGTTTCCTTCTTGTTGGCAAAACAGGATAGTCTAGGATACGAACCAACTTCTGAAAAGGAAACCAAAGCTCAGACAGAGAAAAAAGTAAAGTTTAAGTGAAGTGATGAGATGTTTGACATCCGTAGAAAAGCAGAGGTATTAGTGAGAAAAAGCAGAACTGAAGGTTTTGACTGACACACAATAAGTCGGAAGCTGGATTGTTTAGTCACGTCTAATGCAATCCACGCCACTGCCACACACACATCACGCGTGATGAATATAGGATGTTGGAAAACATATCAACAATTTCTTTTTGCTAGTTTTGTGCTTCAACAAAACTTGAAAGAAGAAAGCTTACGCTTGCCTCGGAGAATATATATCACCTACATACATATATCATCCACCTGACTTTTCCACGCACAAAAACAAGCAACATTTGCTTATGTTGTGCACATATCACTGACCAGTTCCGCCCTGGTTTTATTCCCTTCATACATTTCGTTTATTGCATTAAACCTTCAGTGCCACAAAATATACACACAAGAGTAGAAAGGTCCAGGACAGTATTAATAAAACAAAGTGACAAAGATAAAACACTTGGCTCGTATTCAACTCTGAAATTGCTTTGATACTGAACACGGAATACGACAGATAAATCTCCCAAGGACAACACAAGCAAGAAGGGAAAGCAGAACCCATTGCCCAGTCAAAAAAATTATAAATCCAATCAGCAAAAATACCAGTTTGGCACGCACTAATAAATGAGCGAACTCCAATTCAGCGCTGATTAGTTTTAACAACAGGAAACGCCTTCTCGCATTTCACAACGACGAAAATAGGTCTACCAGAAGATTGTTGGAGTGAAATTGCTTAAGGAAATGGGTCACATACTTCTTCTTTGACTCCATTCAATGGCCAAGGAAATTGTGGGATTCAGAGTATGTAGGAAGGAAGGAATCTGTTCCTAGATTTTGGAAGTGTGAAACAAGATTTACTTTTTCCGAGTCACAAGTATGTAGACAGGGAGAAATAGTGCAGAAGGTCTGCCTCAGGCAAACTAGTTCATCTGCATATAATTCAAGCCCTGAGAGAAACATCTGCAACCCTCCTTTGGTGACTGCATGGGTGTGGCTGTAGGAAAATGTTGGAACAAGAAACATTTTGCATTTATTTCCAAACCCATATTTCCACTATGAAACCATTTCACAGAAGGGATAAGGAAGGTGCTGAAACATGTTTTCACTTCACATCCCATTCTATTGCTCCTTATTCCAAATCCAATTCTACTCTAGATCTATGGGGAAGAAAACTAGGAGACAGAACAGCAAGGCCCGCAATTTCCAACTTTCGGATTTGGATTTACAGCGAAAGTTTCTGACTTCTTCGAAGCCAAGAAAAGTCAAGCAGACGGAGTCTCACTACTTGAAGCATGTATTAAACGAGACCAATCCAATTCTTGAGAAGCAAGCAGCATTTCTATTTCTTCAAACTTGATATTAGATTTTGCACTTGAGCTCGAAATGCAGTGCAAATGAAACAAGTTATGTCATAACAGAGACTGGCATTGTCGGATATATCGGCAGATATAGGTACTATTTACCAACTATTGAAGAAAGTGCTTGTAATAAATAACCGGTTTTTGGATTAAGCTAGCTCAAAACCTTTACTCTGTTGAGAAAGTTGTATTGTAACTATCTCGAAGTCTTGACTTCATTTCGTTTAATCTGCAAGTTTGCAAAACTAGCGAAAGGTTGAGTAGAGAAATATTGTCACATCCATCAAAATTAACTCCCATGTCGTACTAGTATTCTCAAGCCACAATTCTACTTCAGCCTTAACTTTAATTTCCAATCTACATAAACTAGTGCGCCTAACATCACAGGCTACCATGCCGCAGACCTCAATTGGCGCAAACGAAATCAGTAAACTAAAACATCAACACAACGTCGACGGTGACAAATTTGTCGGACTGAGGAATTTCGTTTAATAAATTCAAATCAGGTTGGAAACGAAAAGTTTGTTGACTTGGCATAGACATACAGAGAAATTCCTGTTCCAAACAAGCCGAGCTACAGAAAGTCAAATTTACTGCAAACTACCAAACCAAATCCAACCAACACAAAGTATAATCAATCACCGAGTCAGGACAAATTGCAAAATCGTTATTCGCATTTCCAAATCGTAACTGTCGCACTCATTCATTGTGCAGATGAACCACAAACATCGGGCAAACAAATAAATGTTTCATCTTTGGTTTATTGTGGCAGAATTCAATCTGAATTCCGACAAATCATCCCATTGTGTGAAATTATATGAGTCGGAAGAAATTGAGCAGAGCAGAATATATGTAGCTGAAGAAAAATAAGAAATGTATTTTGTTCACCAATATACGGGAATATTCACTGAATTGACACTCCTCTGTTTCATAACACAAGTCGCAGTCACTTCCCATTTTTGATCTGGGGTTGCGTCACGTACCGTTAAAACGGTCGCGCCAAGTCTCGTCGCTTCTTTGTCTTCAGTTCTTCATAAACGCAATACGATAGTAGTACGGAACATGACGGAGGAAATTGGCGTTCAGCAACATCAGCACGGTTTTCATCCTGTCTCTTTGTACGGAGGTGGAATTCATAAAATAAGGCCGACTGAAGCAGAATATTTGTGACAAAAATATATAAATCAATAAGTCAATAAATTCTGGTCGCTCATTCACTCGTCTTGACTTCCCTCTTATCCTAGAACAAGCCTTTTGTTTTGTTGCAAGAATAGCTAGTAAGGTACAATTAAATAGAAGTGTGAGAGCACCGATTAGGGAGCAAAATCCCTAGGACAAAACCAAACCAAGCACTAATTCGATTTCACCATACCATCGCCGGATAAAGCTGGCGGTTGTTCAACTCAAATGTAAGTAAAGAAAGGGCATTGTTCCCTTGCCTGCATTGGCCAAAGATATGATATGTATTATAGGAGCTGTAAAAGAGGAGTGGGTAGCATAAGAAGAATAGAATTGAGTTGGAAGGACAAGACTTTTTGTATTGTTTGCCATAGCAGACATGCGATGCACACTAATTGCTATTCTATAAGAAAGATATCCAATCGTGATGGGAGGAGGAGAAGTCGAAATCAAAGAGGGAAAATGTACGTCCAACCATAATACCCTGAGTTGTATATTCAGCTTCGAATAGTTCTCCCCCCACAATCAGGGGAAAGGTAAAGCAAAGTTTGTAAGGAAATTAAATGGTTGAGCAGAAGGAATGGGTGGCAATGGCATGGGCCAGCGAGGGGAATAATTTTATCGGAAACTTAATTTTGACGGCCACTAATAATTCAAACGTTGATTGTTGGGTTGTGGATTCGGACTGTAATCAATGCAATGCATGACATGGCATGCAATTTCCTCATTGTCAGGCTGATTGGAAAAGAGTGAGGAGAAAGCATTTAAATATGCTTGCGTTACAAGGAAAGCAATAGCGAGCTGCATATTGCCTTTTTATCGAAAAACACAACGAAATATGTGCTTTATGAAATATATGAAAATATAAAATATATATAAATCTTATTAAAAAATTGTACAAATAATAATGGTGGTTTTAAGTGCAATACCATTTCCGAAAAGTTCGTAATCAAAAATGTGAAAAGTGACTTAATAAAACTAAAATAAAATATAATAATTCTGTAATCACGAAGTAAAAGTTGAGCATACATTCAAACACCATTTAGATATGCAAAATACGATGCAAGGTCATGACCTTGAAATAAAATCTCTAAGGCTGGGTCGACAATATTCCGCACATACTTATTTTTTTCCACTTTCCTTTCTTCTTAAACAGTTCCATTTCACAAGAATGCTTTGGAACCAGAAAGTTTGAAAGTGGTTCGAGTATCATTTTATTATTGACTGCGAGACAATACAAGACAAGTAAAGCGTGCTTTGTATTCTTTGCTCATTGTGCTAAAAGTGCCCCAAAGGGCTCGTTCGCTAGACTTGAGATGGGGAAAGACATTCCAAGTTATGTGCAGGGCTTCGTCACGAGGTGCTTTAATCGTATGAGCAATAGAACACAATTCGACTATGTATGCAATTCCATTCAATGTAGCTCACTTGCAAAAGTTCATTGGGATACTGTGATATTTAAACAGTCAAACAAATGACAGTATGTATAAGCAATACACTTTACAATATACTTACGATAAAAATTACGATAAAAATTAGGTGTCTGTCGCAGTCTAAACAACGCACTTTTCTGTAATGATTCATTAAAGTACCCATAAAAAATGTGGGTTTCGTTGGATTTTAATTCTCTAAAAAGGTTTGAGCGACTATGTATTGAGGCAAATTGCATCCAAGTTTCGGTGTTTATGTATATAAAAATAAGCAAATACGAATTACCTAGTGAGAACAAGAGAAGGTAAACAACCCGAAATTGCATTTTCTGTGCGAAGTGAAACAAGCTAACTTTATTAATTCTCTATAGTGTTGTAATTTTCTCTAAATCCTTGACTTCTGCCGTGCCGAAAGTTCTGAAACTCGGAAACAAGTATTCAGCTTCTTGAATGCATTTAAATGCGGAAACAAACAGTTCACAAATGACTTAAAGGCCCGCTGGGCCAATCCGCAGTCTAGTTCTAACCTGAGCTTCTAACTCTCAACCTCTACTTATTTACTACCTGCCGTCAAGTAATAATTTATCGCAATAATGAAACAAGGTCGCAACATAATTTACATGGAACTATTCAGCAGACAGTGGAAAAGAGAAAACGAAGACTACAAGACATCTTCGCTGGTCTGAGCCAACAAAGAGCAGAAACCAGACACGGAAGCTGACTTAATAATATCTTCCTCCTTAAATTACTATCATCATTAGTTAGTATTAATCTGAGAGGAGAAAGGAAGGCAGGGAGCAAACTAACCAAACTTGAATACATTCATTAGAACCTAGCACAAACTAGTTAGTACAGTAGTCAAGTATGAATGTATCGTGAAACCAAAGTCCCTGTTCGACCACTTTTCTCTCAAACTGGGACTGCTACAAAATTGTATCTCTGTGCAAAATCAGCCAAGTTTATGATACAATACAACGAGTATGCTGACATCTTTTAAAGGTAGACTAGTGATACTCGGAGGACTTCATAAAATGGGTTATGTTGCTCTCTTCAGTAAGAACAAGGTGTTCAAATAAAAGACAATGAGCCCTTAAATTCTAGTAAATGTACGGGAGAAAGCTAATTTCCTTCTTTTGTTAAACGCGTTTTAGTACCCTGAGAGGAGACAATAGTTATTTTTATGTTAAAATCCACTTTGTACAAAATTTAAGTTTAATGATCCAACAGTTTATGGTAGCAGATATAAAACAGCTAAAAACAAGTTCACGAGGCTCTAAATGTTGATACCCAACGTTAATGTGAATAACCGAGGTTCTAGTTACACTTTAGATTTGAACCAGATCGATAAGCTGTACTTTTCAAAACTGTCCAAAACATAATTCGGTTGTCGGAGGATTTTGTTTCGCTAGACATTTTTAAGAGATAGCAAGTGACGCATTGTTTGGGTATTGGGAGTCTTTGCTTAAATCCATATATACATTCTCAGTCAATTCCCTGGGATTATTTATAAATCCATCTTTCCCATACACTTACGTAAACTTACTCCAGTTGAGATCCTGAGACAACATTTAGACTCAAGCCGTACGCTTTTTTAAGTCCCTTACAAAGCGAACAGAGCAATGACACTGAATTTGACAACTGCCATAGGATTTCATAAAATTGACATCGTCAACAACAAGTGTTGCATTACACGATAAATATTTAAAGTAAAACAACGGTGACAGAGAGTATATTGGGTGGAAGAAGAAAGTAGACAGTCTTGGTCGTCAAGTGTGGGAGAAATTCATCCGTGCGGAAATAGTTGTTCAAATTCCCTTTCATAAATTGAGCATGCATGAAAGATACAAGTTACATAAATGGACAACTTATGCAAAATGGGCATTTCTTTTCGTGTTGGTTGGTGTTGCATGAGCCGTGACATCCTCCCGAGAAAATCTCCTGCCATCATATGTCATATCTCAACACAAAAAAGCAGCCTCACTTTTCGTTTAGTTCACTTCATAAACCAGATCTCATTTTAAAGTAGAGAGATAATGCCAAAATGCCAACCAACAGCTAAAGACGATTTTGCTTCTGGATTTTATCCTAAGTCATTACTTAAAAGAACTGCTGATATTTAATTCCAATCCACAACACAATAAAAGTTGCGCATTTCAACAAAATAATTTAGACAAAGTTAGACATATTTTTTATTCAAAGTCAGAAATATATCTGAAAACTCTGAAATCTTTCAGATGTCCATTTAGATCTTACGCTTCTCGTCTGATAAGGGAGAATCGTGTACTTTACTTCTGCATTTGCTGACAACTTGACAGAAAATGGGGTTGATCTTGGCCCTCCTTTTCCAGATCTTATCCGACTCTTACACGTGTTGCATAAGCTGAAAATGATGTGTCATTTATAACTCTTGCTCTGTCTTTCACCCCTTTTGTCATCTTATTTGGTTGGCCTTGCGTGGGTGGCACAGGAAAAGTAGGGGAAAGATCTTATTTATTTTAGAAGACGATTGCCACATCTTTTTATTCTGAATGTTTTTATTTGTAAAACAACGTCTCAACTACGGACTGAGGTATGTTACGGCGAAGAAAAAAAAGAATAACAACAATATCACACCTAATTTGTGTAAAAAAAAATATTCTACACCCAACTAAACTAGCAACCATTTTATTTGAAGCAAAATATTCATCTTTGCTGCCGTGAACAAATTGATATCGTCTACCTTCCTCGGTGCTGTCGCACATTTAATGTAGAAACAGATTGAGCTGAGCCAAGAAAAGGAAAAAAGTTGGAGAATTTTTAACTTTTTTCATTTCTCATTTTTAATTGCATTACTTTGTCTTTTACAATCATAAATCTCCTTCTCCTTTCCCAAGTGGATTAATCTAAGGAGAAATTCTATAGTAAATTGAGACTGCTCTCTTGTATATTGTAAAAACTCCCACTGTTTAAAACTACCTACGTATAAAATAAAAATATCACAAACGTGTGACAAGCATCAACCAACTCCCATAAAAAATGGAAACGGTTCTAAGAAACAAGGAAAAGCGTATTACTAACAACAGCAATAATTTGTGAAAGTAAAAATCTCTCCCCTCCCTCGTCTCATTTCTTCTCCCTGTCAACAATCGTTTAGTTAGCTACGTTCCATCCTTGTACTCAATTTTTCATAGTCCACACTTTTCCAATTTGGTAACAAAAAGCATCTAAAATTAACTAGTTTAACAACCTCCATAAATCCGTGCAATGTTTTATGTCACTCATTAATAGATTTACTAACAAATGAGAACAGTCCCATTAGTCAATATCAATAATAATCTAAATTGCACATGCACTTTATCAAGATTGATAAAACGCAATAAAAATTCCAATCTGTAATAATAATCTTACGAAATAAAAATGAAGGGTGTAATGGAGATTATTAATTGAGGAAAAGTGTTTCCTCCATAATAAACGAGAAAAGTGAGGAAACCAAAAATAAATGAGATTATAGGCCCACCAACTATACATCATGACACGAATCTATAACATAACGGAGCAGAACTGATAAAATGAAGTTGGTAACCTGTGTCCAACTCTGGGTCTACCTTGCACAAGGAAACAAGGGACCCAGGCAGGTCTAACTTGGTACAAATAATTCAAGGCACGTGTATAACGAGAAAATAATTCGATTAAGCAGGCAGACACACAGCCAAACTCTATCTAGACATGGAACACAACGACGACTGAGGGAAAGGAAACTAAAACTCTGGCTCAGTTTGTCATACCATTTATTTTACGCGTAAAATAAAACCAGCATTATGTCACACCGCAGTTGCAAGAACAAATTCGGAATTTCCACGTTTACAACAAAACTTATCCATAAAATGAAATTTAGTCAGCTATTCACCCACCTACTCGTAACTTGACAAGTAACAAATAGGCAGACAAAAACAATCTCTCTCAGCATCGTGCCTTCAAATACAATCAAAAGCAGTAAATAGTGGGCTTCGTATAAAATGAAAAACGGCCTACACCGGTGGTGTACTAGAACACAGTAGTCCTTGGTTAGAAGAAACTTTCTCTTTGTCTGACAGCTTCTAAACTCCATTCCTTTAAAATTATGTATTGTTAATAAAGGCAGTTCACTTTATGGCGTAGGTATTAAATAAATTGTGACAAGAACACAAGCGGAGACCAGAATTTCATTTGGCAAGGGCAGAGGATAGTGATATTAAAACGACAGTGAAAACAAATGCAGAATAAAAAATACGAGAAAGCAAGCCAAGTCTGGGTTATAAGGTATTGCTGACTGGCCAATGCCAGAGAATGGCGAACTGAACAAAATCCTTAAAGAAAGTGCAATCAAATCGCTGCCACGGAGGAACATAACATTTCCTACTTTGTTGCAAGGTCTAGATCTGGTATAAAACCTAAACTATCTGTGGATAGCGAAACAGCGTTTGGTGGGAACAACCAATAAAATGAATTGAAGGACAAAGTAAAAGGCCGATGTGTATTTAACCATTGACCATGGCACTGATCCAACAATAACTTACGTACTAAGCAGCATTACCAGCACGAAAAGCAAACCTGGCCAATCCTTGGTCATGTCAGACCGAACAAGGCAATAAAATAGCCTTGAACATCGTCACAAAAAAATGACTTACACAAAATAATTGTATGGCTCAGTGATGTTTTAAAAACTAATGATACACCCAAAAGAAACCGGAAATAGTAGTATCTAACTACTTTAGAATTAAAATGACTAATAGTATAAATGTGGTGTTACATATTTCTACTTTAATTTTTTCAATAATCCGGTTTTGACAAAGTTTTCAGACAAAATTGTATTAAGTATTTTTATCCCTCGCACTTTACTTTGCTTGGAATAGAAAAACCAATCACTGTGGATGGAGTAGTAGTCAGATTGTCAATTGTTTGGCATTCGGCTTATCTCATCTCAATTTGAGTGAAAGTTTATGTGGTTTTGTTTGAATGAACCGAATCGTATGCATGTGCCCCCGTTCGCGTTCATCTCTTCCAATTTAAAAGTTCATTTCATTTTTTCCCTCAAATCCGGAGATTTACCATCTTAAATGCATTCATGGGTGAAGCCGCGATCGACATAGTTGGTTAAATTCAATCAATTCCGCACCTCTTTTTAGAAAATTCCAATTTTCTGCAGGATTCAAACTCGGAAAGAAATTCGTCTTTCACTATATTATGTCAATATCCACGCCTCCATCCAAATGAATTGCAGTTCATTTCCTTCTCTTAGTTTGCTATGCTTTCCTTTCTTAGCAATGAGAATCAATTTACTTAAAACAACTCACTACATACACAATCGGGTCTTCCCCAAATGCAAAGTCGGCGACGGCCAAAACCAAGAACCACAAACACCAATGGCAATTTCTTTTCACGGTTTCTTGGCATCAAGAATTTTTTCTAATCACAGATAAAATGTCATCGGCTCTGGAACTCAAATCATGAAATGTAACAAAAGCTGTGGAGATCTGTTTCTTCTTTACAAACACGCTAGATGACAGAAAGTGAGTTACAATTTTGGAACAGAATCAAGTCAATCTAACTCTCATCAAGTGGCAGAAATGATTCTAAAGATAATGTTCAATCCTCATGAAACAGTTAAGTCAAGGTGAAAGTCAACATGGCATGTCAGTTCAAAAGGAACCAAGTGGGTAAACATCAATTTCCTTTGGTGAAAGCACACTAGAAAATAATTAAGGGCACGGTTTCGTTTACCTTGCCAAAAATCAAACATGTTCATGATGTGTGTTGTTTGGTGGCTGATGATTAAATATGGTGGGTTCAAGCTATTGGCAAATAAACATTAATTTACTTTCATGTGTATACTTAAAACACATTGGGAGTAAAGTGGAATGGTGGAACAAGTTGGAAATAATAAATGTTTCCTGCAAATGCATTTGTTTGTTTCTCACTCCTACCTTTCCCTATTGAAACTTACGTATTTGGTTGTTTCTTTTAATTGGAGCACAGCAGTTTCTTAAAATGGTGGACTTGGCTTGAGTTTTGTGTGAATTATTCTTCTAACTCTTCTATAGCCAATATTGCCGTCACTAACTCAACTTGGGTTTTCATCAAAGAGATCCCAAAGGTGTTTTAGTACCCTCATTTATTTCTTTTATATCTCCCAATTAGCTCGTAAAAAGGAATTGCCAAAAAATCTGGATAGATTGGACTAACTAATAAACGACTAAAAAGCCATAGGTCACCAAACCAATATTTCGTATGTGTGGAGATCACTTTGAACTGTGCGGTGATGGTGTATGGTGGGGGAGTGGATCCGTAACATAAATCTAAACTGGTCCAAGAACAACAAAGTATCATCTCGACTAACTGGATATACCTTCGTAAAATAATGGAAAATTTCGTGTAGCGTTTTGGTGAAGAGTTGATGGCTAGTCAAACAACAAAACAGACGGAGGTAGAAATAAATCCTAAGAATTCCCAAAGGATTACCTTCCTACAAAAACGACTTTCTCCAAGCAAAACCTAAAAAAAGGAATTTTCAAAAGAATATATTTACACCCGACCCAAAATAAATACTGCACCACAACCGCCACCTACGATACTTGCCGGTCATCTCGTGACTCAGGTCGCACTTCATTTGTCACATAACCAAAAACCAAGTCGGCCAAATAAGAGTTTTTTGAGGGTGTAATTGTCAAGTAAGTTGTGGCTGACAACAAAACAAAAGTAAGTACGGAGAGTGAGATGTGGAAAGTCGGAGGTTACTCTTAGGGTGGGATGTCTAATAATAGAAGAAGGGTATCTTTGGTCCTGTTAGTTTAAGTTTCAATGGTCTGGTAGCCTGGTGATGGTCGTGTGGTCTTTCTTCAATTTCACCTCTAATAAAAGAAAGTAGTAATTCAAGAGAAGGAGGAAAGCAGACACAGACCCATTACTTCAACTAACTTGGGAACAAAAGAAAAGTGTCGGGAAAAAAGTAAAATCCAAAAGAAAGCCCAGCAGTGCCCCTGTCCATCCTTTTCCAATCCCATATACTCATATGTCGTATCGTATATATGTCCTTTCTGAGTAGTGGTAGACATGCAATTAAGTTTAGTCTTTTTGTTCTTTGTGACTTCAACCAAACCGGTTCAACGCAATTTTCTCCATCATCACAACCTCAGCTCACCACAACCAATACAAATATAATGAAATGATTCTGCTCTAGAAGTTATACCCTACAAATAAATGTGAAACCAGAGGATGGAGAGGGATTTGATTCCAGTTTGAAAACTAGGAACACTTTGATTCGATATTTGACACTTTAACTCCACTCGTTGCGGTTCTAATGAAACCCACGAAATCAACCGAGCAGAACTTGCTACAACACTAATGGCCAATATGTTTACTGTTGTGTGCTTGGAATTTTATTTCCTGTACAAATCCTGATGTGTTGGACAATGGAGTGGACATATCGCTTGGCTGGTGCGGAGAAAGTCAGTTGGTTGGAAAGATCAGAAAATGATGCAGTGTACTATAAAACAGTAGCCAACCGCAATACTTGCAAGTTAGTAATAGGGCGTTGCTGATTTGCACCAACTGACTGACATTAAACTGACTGACATATAAATCTACTCGTTGTTATGTTCAGTTTAATTCTGCATGCTGAACTTATACAAACCACCTACTTATAAGATTTCCGTATTTTAAGACCACTTTATAATTTTCGAAAAATATATTCTGTCTAGTGCCAATTTTATTTCAGAATAAATGCAGAAAAGTAAACAAAAAGTTTGGCTGCCTTTCCAGACAATTTTAACACTTTGAAACAAGTTGGACATCCAACATAATGAATTCCAGGCAGCTATTAGCTTTCTCAGTGTCTGCCACTAAAAAAACTTGTATTTTCAACTTTCATTGGGCACAACTCACTACATTAATAAATCTTATCAGAGATTGAAAGGGAGCTGGAACGGGTTCACCTACTTCCTCAGTCAGGAATACGTTATGACGTTGAGTCATTCTCAGTTAACTAATTCGCTCGTTATCTGTTAATTATAGATGAGATTCCACTGACATAAAAAGGAAAGAATAAATGGCCCAACTACACGATACAATTCTCATCACCGCAAAGCTAAAAAATAAGTTTTGCAATTTACTAAAATGATTCTATTTCATAGAATTGTGGGAAACACCCTTAAATGCGCCCAACCCGAAAAGCTTACAAGATTTACAACTTAAAAATGACCAGAGATTAACCTCCTTTCCCTGCACTACACCGCATCACACTTTCCTGAAAACCACTGCAATGTAGAGAAAAAACATGCAGGATAAAATGCGAAGTAAAGCTAAAAGCCGAGCCAAATCCCGTAAACTCAACATGAGCTATAAATCTTGGGTACTAATTCAACTTTGAAAGAAGTTATTACAAATTGTAATAATAGTTACCATTATTATTAATCTGTCTGTTTAAATCGCCTCCTCCGAACAACCCTACTAACTGTATTTTGTGTCTATAATACATAGAATGGGTAATTTGGCAATGCCAGTATAAACTGGAATAAATTTATGATTCATAATTGCAGTAATTACAGAAACGTGACACTACTTTTTGGAGCAATCTCCATCATTTCTAACCCATTAAAGTCCACGCGTACTTGTTTTCTGATTCATGCTATTGGAAATGCGTGACCAGACCACAAGACTTTCTCTCATAAAAGTAAGTGTGGTTGGTCCATGTTGGCATGAAAAGACATGAATGTTTTTGGACGGATGGGAATCTCACAGTTCGTAATCCCGACAAAAACTGTGGTGCAATGGAATTTCGCAGTAAACGCTCAAAGTATTATTATTATTACAAATTATATAAGGCTTATTCCTTAACATCTCAACAAAGTTATAATAAAATGTAAAGAAATCTAATTAGTTCAGCCAACCAGAACTCATCATCTTAGCAGATTTTATGAACAATAATTTGAAAATGAAATAAGGAAATTATAAGTAATAAAATCATACAAGCATAAAATGCAATTTGAACTAGTTTGATAAAGGAAAAAATAAACTACACCCACAAGACACATTCATCCCCACCCCCGCAATATAATCTTATTGGCAAAGAAATAAAGTGAAAATAACAAATTCCAAAATGATTTAGTCCGTCCTCAGACACGAGCTCGCAACCTACTTCATCTTCCCCAGAATGACTTTGTCTCTTATTTCTTTTCTTTCTTTCTCTGTAGAAAATTAAAGGACATGAAATTATGAGAAAAATGAATCAGCTCCAATCCTCCACGGTTTATGGCATCAACAGCAAAAGACGAGTAAAAATAGAGACATAAACTACTTGGAGCTAGACAAGATTTTTTTACCAGTGTTTCGTTCCTTATAATAAAAGAATTTAGAGGCTTAGCTCGGGGTAAATGATCCAAGTGAAAAGGAAGGGGAACCATATCCCAACTAAGTGCGGATATGACCACCAAAATAGTGTCGCTTTAGGCAATCAGATGCAATGATACAGTCCTCCAGCACGGAAACAGCTCAAATTGTCTGGCGTAAATCCTAATAAAAATTCTATTTTTATGTGTTTATAGGAGAGTGAAATGAAAAGAAGACCGAGTTGAAGTTGAGGAAATTATCCCAAGACAAGGAGAAAGTGGTTGACATAAATGTATGAGTAGGCTTATCCAAGGTCTTCTCTGCCCACGACCTTCTCCACACCATATACTTACACAACTACCAGAACTCTATTGCTAACGGAGAAGTGGTGCTTGTTAGGAGGCTCCCTGCTCCGTTGCCCACTTTTTTTTCTTTTGGAGATCATGTTTGGCACCAGATTAAAGTCGTGGATGGAAGCCCATTTACACCGCCAAAGGTCTAGCCACCAGAACTCAAAGAGCCGCCGAGCACTCAAGGAGACCACTGCAGCTCCATCGGATTTTGGAGTTGGTGCCAGTTGCTCCTCCACAATAACGACAACAACACCCGTGACAAGTGGCACTACTGGTCTATTGTCTTCATCAAACGGTAATCCTATAGAATATCATAATCTTGCAGAGGGAAAGCAGATAGATTTATACCGTAATCTGGACTCATTTCCATTCACAGACTTGTCTCAAAGTAAAAGCACGTTACATAATTCCAACAACGTGTCTACTACTGCTTCTCCTCCGTCCAGCTCAAATGTTCAAATTCAATCAGGTTTAGTAGTTGGACTGGCGCAGACTGGAGCACAGCATCAAGAACAACCATCATCAGTAGGAAATCACTCGACAAAAGATTACCAAGATGACGAAGAGAAAGTAGATGAGGAGCAAGAGCAGGGCCAAAGAGGAACCACTTCTTCATGCACCCGATCCAGTACCACTGGCTCAGTTAGCACGAGTCACTCCATTCTCTTGGGAACCTTTTGCAATAACCTGTCCTCACCAGATACCGGCTATTCTTCAACGGATGGATACTCACCAAAAAGTGTTTATCCAGCTCTTTCCTTCGAGTCGTCTGGAAAATCAACCCCCAAGTCATCCTACACAATCAGCTCACTCGTCTCCTCTGAGCTACATCTCAGTTCAAAAGGGCACACGGCCAGCCTTTCTTCTGCTAGTTGTTCCGTCAACAATGGTCTGGAATCAGACCATGAATTTACCTCCCCAATTCCAAGTGCTCCGTTGAAGACGTCAGCCTCACTCCCACCTCATTCCGAAACGGATAGATCCATCTCTAACCTAGGGCTGGGAGATCGAGATGGACATATTATTAACGAGAAAAGAGCTTCCCAGGATAGTTCACGTCTTGAAGAAAGAAGCTCAGTTTCCATTAACCAAAACCAGGCTGGATTTAAACAACAACCTCCGAGCAGGTCGACGTGGGACGATTACAGAGCCAATGACAGTCATGTCAGCGACACACAATGCAATTCAACAAAGCCATCAGTAGCCAGTCCTCCTCCCGGTGAGTTTTCACCCCATCAACCTTCTTCGTTTATTCATACTGGTGAAAGTGGAGCCAGTGACAGTATGGTAGCTGCAAATCAGCCACTCAGCAATTTTACTGGTCAAAGTATTCGTCAAGAACACAATAACAATGGGTCATTTGGCCCAAAGTTTGAATCTCAATCTCATAATTTCTCAAAGTCCACAAACCCTTTTTGCAGTAATCAAATACAAAGTAGCCCTGCAGCCACAGATAACAATCATCACAGAAGAATAGAAATCTTGGATGATGAAAAAAAGTCCAATGTTCTACCTACTCCGGATATCAGTGAAGGTAGTAATTCATCATCCGCGTTGACAGCAGCAGCGTCGTCGACCAACCGGAATATCCGAACCTCATTCGTCCTTGTAACCCCTGCCACCAGTCAGATTCAAGAATGTAATGGCTACGGGTTAAAAAATTCTTTCTCCATTTCCTCTCCTAGTAAACGAACCAGAATAAAAACCAATGGATCCCTGATGATCCTGCATGGAAATTCCAATGCAAATAAAGTTGAACCTACCACTTCACCAGCTGCAGTGATCCGGGTGAATTACAAAGAGAAGGGTGCAAGTCACAAATTTAGTTCAGTGAGTGAAAGTGCTGTAATGGAAAAAGCCAGCTGCATAATGCATTGTGAGAATCAAAATCTTAGGAGTGGTGAAATTAATAGCAGAGAAGAAATTGAAAACGGCATGGATCAACAAAGTGCTGATTCTATGAGCTTAGTTTATCGTATTTCTACATCCGCATCCGCCTCCGACTCAGGTAAAGGTAGTTTGGATTTGGAACCAGGAACTAATAGAAATTCTACAGAATCCTCCTGTCTGTTAAGTGACTTTGCATCTACTCGAAACTCTGTCATTTCTCATGAGACGGGATGTAGTCGAAGTAGCAGCACAAGTTCTGCTTCCCTATTCCTTCCAAACAATCACAGCAATACAGAAGGTTCTCAAGGCGTGGAAAGGAAAGGTAGCGGAGACACTAAGGTTGGTAACAGTGCAAAAAGTAGTGCAAAAAGTACCCCATCCTCAGTGAAAAAGGTTACACCCAAATTGCATCACAATAACAATAAACTTATTAATGGGAACGACCCCTCTAATCAACTGGAGGAGGACCAAGATGCCACTTCCACCTCCATCACACTTCCTCGTGAATTCCGCCATAGTGCAAGTGTCAGTGCTCAGACGAATGTGATTATGGTGGATAAGGAGACGGATATTTTAAGTGATTGGGCAAATACGGATGATGATGGGGAGGACGAGATCGAGACAGATCGAAATGATGATGATGATTATGATGATGAGGAGGACAGAGTTACACCCACTCCATCCTCGCCCGACACTGACACTGGAGGACGAGTCATGTTCAACCAAAGTCGATCAACGAGCAGTGTTACAGATATTGACTTCGGTGACAGCTCAGCAGCCACTGCAGCTTCTTCTAATGGAATTGCTCCATCCTCGTCAATTTTTCGAAGTCATTACAACCAAAATTTGGGCAAGAATTATTCTACTAACAAGGACAAAAGTGTACCATTGGATCCATATCAATATCATCAGAATAATATTATCATGCGAGCTCAGACAACATGCTACACTGTTCCGCAGAGTTTTAACCCACAACAAGATGAAGAAAGTGCTCTGCAATGGCATGTGGAGTCAGGAATGTTTGGGAATTCGTACACTAACGAGGAGAAAAGTGGAGTAATGTGCCCCACAGGTCATCCACTAGGAATTCCTAATGCTCATATTTCATTATCTTCGTCAGTCTACGCTGATGCTTCGACCGAGTTCCAGGATGAAAACGATTACAATGCTAATAAGCCACCATACCTCCTCGTCAAATGCAATTGCTCGTGGTGCGCTAGGCTTTTTGAGAAAAATTTTCAAGAAAGGATCCTGCTCTTCAAGTCATAGAACGAGTCCAGGGAGTGATAAAGTCAAAATTCCTCGTTCTGCCAAATCTAAGGACAGTCATCTTGATAATATTGCATCCATAACTGGGTTACGATCCAATTCTTTGCTGACTACGAGTATCACAACCGCAGATGCTCTAGTCTCTCCACATCCACTTGCCGGAAGAAAGTCCTCCATTAACGGGTACTTTCTTACCCCAACACCAAATGCTTTCCGACGACGAAGTTGTGCTGCTAGTGGTGGAACAGACTCATCGGACTCAACCAAGGGTGGTAGTGGTTCAAAGCATGCTAAATCCGTTAAGACTGATATCATTAGACTGCCTTCAGGGCCACTTTCTCCAACTACAACACAACATGGTAACTCCTCCTTATCTACGGCCTCCTCAAAAAACACAAGTATTGGCGCATTCTGCATTTCTAGCTCTCAGAATGCCACATATAGAACCGGAAACGGAAATAATAATACACCAGGCTACTCAAACACTAACACAAACTCTACTGCTAGCTCCATCCATTCCATGTCAACGTCCACTTCAGCCTCTACGAATGGAGGAGGTTTATTATTAGGCAATGGAGGAGAAATTCTTGCCTCTGGACACACTCCAACTAGTCGACGACAGCAGAATCAATCACGTCTTAACGACAACTTTTATTTGAATTCCAGTTCGAACAGGCAATCTCCATATATGTCAAACGAGGCCCGTGTCCGAGAAGTGGAAGGTCCATATAATCCAATTTTAGTTGGGACACATTCCAACAATCCACCACCACCTCAACCCCCAACGCTACCTCAAAGTCCTTATACACAGCATGTACATCATCCATCTTATAATCATCGACTTTCACCCACACCTTTTCATAATGAATCAAGTACAAGTCACCAAATTCATCAGCATCAAGAAAAAGATAACCTACGACCCAGGGCCAGAGCTGGCCCTTGTCCTAATGAGTCACCACGTGTCGCAAATCCACATCACCGGATTAATTCTCCAAGTTTTAATAACTATTCATAGCAAGAAAAAGATAACCTACGACCCAGGGCCAGAGCTGGCCCTTGTCCTAATGAGTCACCACGTGTCGCAAATCCACATCACCGGATTAATTCTCCAAGTTTTAATAACTATTCACCAATTCATCGCCTCGTGGTGACAAATGGGGCCCAACAACTTCTGGGTCGTGGTCCGTCTAATAATAATCCCTCAAATTGTGCCTCGCCCTTCCCCCATCATCAATCCTCACCAGCATTGCCTTTAAGAAATAATGGGAATGTAGGTGATGAAGGCGTAGGTTCGAGCAATCATCATAACAATAACACTCCATCAAATGGAGCTCTAATTTCAAATATAAATCGTACCAGTTCCTTTCATCCAAACACATCGATGGCATACGCACCTTCCCCACTAATTAATCATCAACCCCACCAACACCCAGAATTCTCTGTATCATCACCTCACCACCAACATCATCTCCAATCGTCAAATACTTTCACTTCCCCTTCACCCGTTTTAAGAAATCCGAGGTATCAGTACATCACTTCATCAAATCAAAACTCTCCCGTTCTAAATATCCCCAAGAGGATGAACGGCTCTGCCCCAAACCATCCTCCCCCAAATAACCAGCAGATTTATTACCATAACCAGAAACAAGGACATGGAGGAGAACCATTTCCCAAAGGACCATACCAACCAACTTTCTCAACTTTCTCCCCTACACCACCTCCAAGACAAAACCCTCCACCTAATAACAGTAATAATCCCTTTTCAACTGCCAGTCCTAATTTGAATCACAATCAGCTACGTTCGCAAGAGCAAGGTAATAATTGCATGACAAATCCTGCCCAATACCGTGGAGAGGTGGGATTTGAATCCGTAAACTCTCCTAATCCTAATCCTCGCCGTGGAGAAAACAATCCTATTCCTCCAGGTTCATCATCAAATAATCGAAACAAACTTTTAAGGAGTCAAAGTTATCAGACTCAAGACCAGTCACATTCTCAGTCTCACCCAGTGCATTATTATGCATCACCAGTGGCCGTGATACCGCAACCAGAAACGCAGACAAGGATGTTAATTCCACATCCTCATCCACATCAACACTCCAGCCATGGTCCCATGCATCCCACCAGTTTAAGTTTCAATGAACCCCCATTATTAATGAGGGCACATCTTCACAACCAAAATATCCGATTCAACAATTTTCTCAGAAACAAACAGCAAAGTCAGCAAATCCCAATTGCTCCTGTGGAGCAATTTCCTCACTCGGAATCCTTTCAAGAGAGGATTTACGAATCTGTGGACTCTGTCGATGAGGAAGATGACGATGAGGATGAAAACCGCAACTTGGATGAGCAAGAAATAACCAGACATCATCATCACCAACAACAGCAGCCCTTCTACTTTCACCCAAACACGAATGGAGTTCTGGAGCAGTTGAGGAAAAAGAATCGTTTACCAACGGCAATTTCAAATTTAGAATCAGGCTTTCCGTCCTCCAATAAAATGAACACCGCAATAACAACAGTGCCATCCGAATCCAAATCACAACAAAGTTCAAAATCAAAAAGATCAAAGACTAAGCCCCCCATGTACGACAGATCCCAATTGCATGGTGAAAGTGGTGGCAGCGTTAGCTGCCAACAACCACGTCCTCCTGTTCCAATGTCTTTCTTTGGTCCAAATACTTTTCTCTCGGAAACGGAAACACGGTTGCTGGAAACTGATGAGAGAGAAGCAGATCGGAAATACAAACGCCTAATAAATGAGGCAGAGTCGTTACTTATGGAAATTTCAAATTTGAAAAAAGAGCCTTGGGCTCAAGCTCAACAACAACCATCACGGATGCAGGATCGACTGCGAATTGAGGATTGTCCACAAAGCGATCCGCTTCGAAGAAAAGTATGTACTTATATTTCTCACATTTTGCTGTTTACTTAGTACCGATTCCAATTTAGTTGTTTGCATAACCCGAAATGGTTCCTTTTTCTGTTATAATTCTCTCAAACCAAAATTTATTTCCGTTGATTCACAGGCATATGACTGCTGGGCTTTACGCCGCTTACAACAAGAGCTGGCAGGATGTTGTGCCTCTCCACCCGTACTCCATAGGTCCAGAATGAATTTGCAGTCCCCACAAGGAACACCCACAGCTGCAGCAGCCACCATGCTAAATCCTTATTTTAGTCTTGTCCCAAATTCTCAAATGTCAAATGCAAATCTTATAAGCCATACCCAGAACAATGTGCACTTCTGAATAGATGACAAAAATATTCATAAAAATACAGAAATCCCACAAGTTGTTCGTCACATTCCACATCTCAGACAACATGGGAAGGGGAAGAAAAACAATAAATAGATGTGAAACGCCAATATTAATGTGAAATTCTTCTTCAACAAATTCTACTATTTTACAATAGACCAGAAATATAGTACTGTGCAACCTACGGCACATTACTTACCCTCTCCCCATCCTTCTCGCCCTCTTCACTACGATAAGATAAAGGAGTCATAACGAAAGATATAAAACTCGGGAATGTGAAATTCCCCTAGTCACAAAGTGAAAGTGAGCTTCATTCATGGCTTCATCCCCAATTTGCAGTCCCAATATTAACTCGGAAATCGTTGTGTTAGGGGAATAGACAATCACAATTCATTCACTTGTTGGATGGTGAAAGCATTTTGTATAATACTGCATGACTCATATTCCAGTTGTAGTTTATTCAAACATGAAGATCAAAAGTTTTGCTGCAGGATGAGAGCATGGATGGTAGAACATTGAAACAGAATACCGCATGTGGTTTAATTATCAGAAAAAGGTATTATAAGTAGGCATTGTATACGTTAGAAATATTGCCGAGATTATGAATTTCAAGTATATGAAATAGTTTATCACATTGCCATTCTAGTACAAACACTCAATTATTCAAGTCAATGTAGTAAGATCGTCACGATTAAGATTGTGTCAAGGGGTGAAAGTAAGAAGTAGAAATGCTTTAGTGTTGATGGAATATGTTAATTGTTTGATTTCTCTCCCATCTACAGAAGGTAGAGCTTCAATAAATTAACTGTAAATTAAGTTTCGAATAGAAAGTAGTAGTATAAATTAAGTTTAGTCAAAGATAATCAAATGTTACTAGTCATGAGTAAGTTAGATCCGTAATCAGCAGCCTAAATCTGATACTTTATTGAAATCATAAATTAAATTTAAAAACATCAAATTCTGAACTAACCGCAACCAGAGTGAAGTCCATTCCAATATTTGAGAGTCAAGGAAGAAAGCAAGTGAATGAATGCAAAATTTTTGAGAAATACTTCGCATTTTGTAATCAACTTTGACACGAAACAACCAACCACGTCCAGAAACAATATAAAATTTGTAACCTCGTTAAAAAGAGAAAAGTTTTATACATCAGCATAACTAAATGTTTGCCATGAAGTAAAAATTTAATTGTTGGTCTAATAAAAACTTGAGAAAAAATTTTGAATTTTTATATCACATCATATTAACAAAAGTAGAGCATGCTGCAATCATTTCAATATTACGCCTCGCCAAGTCGGAATGAAGCCACACCCTCCATTACATTGATGAACTTGAGATGCACATCATTTGTTGAGTGAGGTTGGGAGGAATGTCTACCACAGTATGAATTGCAGAGATAAGAATCCAATATTTAGTGAAGTTAAACATCAACAGAAAATGCGACAAATACCTGATTTATATTCCGTATTAATTTTATTAAGTGTTTTACAGTAAAACTTTTACTACTAACCAAATAGACCTTTAATATAACCAAAAAACCATGTAGCACTACTCATACTGTGCTAGTTCACAACCCAGCCAATTGACAAAACAGGACCGTGCTTGCCACGTAATAATACGTAGCTGGTGTTTAACGGTCTTGTTGACAAATATTTTTTCCAATCAGACCATACCAGTTTTAATCAAGTCTATCCAGACACGCTTTGCTTTACAACACAACTTTTTCAGCCTGACCTTGCAAGTTTTGTGGTCGTAAAAGTTCAAGATCATTACGAAATAAATTCTCGTGATCTATGATAAGAATAGGACCCACATAGTAAACAAGTAATTCACTGCTGTCTGAAAGTATAGTAGTGGTTTTATGATAAATACATAATGTACTGGACAGTGACAGTAATTCATAATATGGAGATAGAGCAATAACAAAACAATAATTACGTAAAGTATAAAGTATCAAACCCAGTCTCCGTCTTTTCCTTAATCAATAATCAGACATGTTAAATCCGGAAAGTGGTGTATTTCTTTCTCTCATGCAATTAAAAGTGATTCTCTCATATCTCGCATTGTTCGGCTGGAAGTTGCACTCACGGCTTGGGTACTCTTTTTAAATAAAAGTCCCTCAAAAGTGGCCAAAATATCCATGCGGAATGGACGATCCTTCAAGGCGTTGATGAATGCATATAGATCCGCCAATGTATTGGAATCCACCAAATGTTCCTTCTCGAAAGGTAGCTGAATTGAAGCATTGTCAATGTGCCCCTTCACGATTTGAAGGTGAAAGTCGATGTTGGTAGTCCCGTCTTGATTAACTCCCAATCCAATAGGATAAGTTTCATGGACAGAGAAACTTGGTGTTTTTCCTATTGGACCGAATTATAAATTGTCTTATTATTTCGGAAATATATAAAATAGAATTAATACTGGAAACTAACCATAATTCCATTCCCAGCTTTTCAAGTCAGATCGGATCTTTTCAAGCCCTGGGAACCTGCGTGAGTGGGCAACAATAATTACACAAAAGTCCTGAAGCAAGTAAAGAATGCAAGTAAAGAATGCAGTAGCATACCATTCATTTGTTGGATTGACCATTTGAAATCCTCTCTGATTTTGAATTTGCTTTTCTCCTCCATCATTACCGGTGCAATCAGATCTTAAAAACTCGTATCCAACGGACGAAAGAACTTTATCCACATTGATGGATGGGTCTTGGGTTCGCAAATTCTTAACGGGTGACTTTATGCTTTTTGTGGCATTGGACTGAATTTTCTGATCCTACCCATTTAAAATAAACTTGCATTATAGTTTGCTTCACATCATATGTCTGCCAATTGAAATTATGTTTCATGTGTCCTTACCACATCTGGATTCAACAGAGCCGACAACTTTTTGATATCAGCATCGACAAGGACAGTACAATGATGATAAGCATTTTTTCCCAACTTTGCCGCAGTTCCAGAAATCTTGAACAAAATAAATTCCGGCCATTAGCATGAAATAAGAGAATCGTCTTGTAAAGGAGCCTCTGGAGCTTGCCAGGGTCAACTTGAAAATATCAACCTATTCAGGCCGGGTCGGTATCATAATGTCTTTCATAAGGATACTATAAAAACATTTTCCGAGAGGCAGCAACTGTCTCTCGGACTTTGCTCAATACAATATTACCTTCACGAACCAAACGCCTCAAGAATGCCTCAACCTACAGGCCAGGTCTGTATCATAATGTCTTTCATAAGGATACTATAAAAACATTTTCCGAGAGGCAGCAACTGTCTCTCGGACTTTGCTCAATACAATATTACCTTCACGAACCAAACGCCTCAAGAATGCTAAGTAGAAAATTTTATAAAATTGATTAAACTCGCTCAGTCACCTTATATCCTTGGACATTGACATCCAGCCGTGGGGAAACTTCCGCCTTGATGTCAAACTGTCGTTTCAATGCTCGACAAATAATTTCCAGATTGGATTTCCGATCATAACCGTCTCGAGGAGTGAAAAATGTGCAGTTCAGATTTCCTTGATCGTGATAGACAGTTCCACCACCGGAATTTCTTCTAACAACGGGTAGCTTTGTTTCCTCCGCTAATGACACGTCCACCTCTGACCAGGGATTTTGATGTCGTCCAATTACTACACAGGGATCATTTCGCCAGAGAAGAAGGACTCGATGTTTTTCAAAATTAAAGTTTCGGTAAATCCAGTCCTCCAAAGCCAAGTTAGTGTGGATATCGGTAGATTGCGAAATAAATACGGATTTTTCAGGTTCTTTATTGTCCGGTGCCGTTTTTGTAGTCGCATAAAACCGGTTCGTGCCGATTACTGCAAATCCATGAGAGTTAGCTGTACCACGGCCAAGAGCAAACCCCAAAGAAGTTGCCTTCAAAGGGGTTCCCAATGTCACAACTTTTCCTAAAATAGACTGCATGTTCTGTGCCTTGATTTTGTATTCTTGAGTGAGTTAAAACCAGTCTTGTAGATTTCTTCAATTTATTTTGATAAGAAATAGTAATAATTGACTTTCCCTGTATATATCACCGGTAAAGTTATTATCTTCGGTTAGTTAACTTATGATTTGGCGTAGTTATTGAATAAACTTGCAATAATTTAATATAGAGAATCACTTAAAAACTGCTTAATAGCTCAAATAAGGGTCCGATGGTGTTAGAAAAACGAGATAACTATGCAGAGCCACGGTCAGATGAAGCCATTTGAAGGTATGATGAAGTTGTGTAAGGCGAACGCGAATTTTAACACAATCAACAAAGGCTGACGTCTGGAACCAAGATTTAGAATTATTGTTCATTGGATTTCCTAATGCACACAAGTTCAGTCAGAGAGTAAGTTTCGAATGCGGAGGTACAACTACGACGGCAGAATTGATTTTGACGAGATTTCTGACACCTGCATGAATCCTCGGAGTTTCATAACAGCTTCGTTTACAGGCTCAAACAAAGGATTTTCTCAGCGTCAGCACAGCAGCCTTGAAAAGGGTCCTGTGGAAAAGTACAAGTTCAACAATAAGAATGCGATACAATAAATTAAAACCAAGCCTAGAGGCTATGGAAAGTTTCCACTTTTTTAAACAGCACCTTTTTCGAAATGGATTTTTACACCGACAATATGCACTTCTTCAACCGAAATTAGGGTACATTCCAACCAAAACCAAATCAGAGGGTGAATTTTTGTTTATGTATTTCATACGATGGTTATCTTTATGTTGTGAAAATCACGCTTTGCAAAAATGTAAAACAAATTGTTGAAATGCAAACCGTAAATGCAAACTGTAAATTCCAGACGATGATGAAAACTGAGTACTGTTACAATTGTTCAAACTGAACTTTCAATCATTTACTGAGGGCGAACCATACAGAGCTCAATACGAAGTAATGCCAGCGTTAAAGCAGTCATGAATTGGGGAAGGTTGAATTTGCACTGCAAAATTTAACCCAAGCCGTCCTCAGTTATACGACTTTGTTGTCTCTGGCTTATAGTTTGGTTGAGTTACTCTACAGCAATAAGAGGCAAGAACAAGAAGGATATCACTGAGTGATAGAATGAGCTGGATTTGGACTTTGGACTGCCTTTATAACTGCAAAAGTTGAACCCAAAAAAATCAAGCTGCATGCAACAGAAGTCAACAACTTTATCTTTGCTTTTCTTAGTTATCTGGATTTCCAGAATGACTCCTTGCTTATATTCATCCAATTATAATTATTTTACCATGAATTCAATTGATTACCCTTCGTAAATTTTAATGAAAATCCAGAACTTGCCTTTTGTGTTTTTCATGAATTGATAATCTATTAAAAGTTCTTCAAGAAGTATTTCTTTTAGACATTGATTCTTTCCAGAAATCAAAGGTTATCAGTCGCTAAAAAATGCCAACAACCACCGCAGCGGATGCAAGATGTTTAGACACTGTAAACCACGACTCGTGATGCTGTTGTTGCAAAAATGCTAAGTTGACTTCTAACACTAAATAGCTGACATGTTATTGATAAATCCTATAATGACAGGTTCTGATCACCAACTCAGAGCGTGGTTTCGGGGTGTCTTAGTCTTGGGTGGGTGAACTTACGTGAACGTGGGGATGACTTCAAACAAACTTCGATATCATTCCGCAAATGCCGTCGTGGTGATGGACTTTTTAGAAAATTTTTCCAGAATGTTTTCCTTAACGAATTCCAGCAATGATATGTAACGGACCTTACATGATGATCAGACACAGAGACACTGAGTCGTCCAAGGTAATCATGCACATTTTATCTGTTCTTTCCTGTGTCTGATATGCTAGTCTCGAGGCTTCCTTGCAGTAAGCCATATTCCAACGTCGTTCAAACTACTTAAATAAAACCCAAACATTGCCTCGCGTCAGTATTTTACCAAGGCTCTCTCTCTCCCTTTGTATGCATGCATAGCTTGATGGATGCATTAATGTTTGCCTATACGTAAACCAGTTGCTAGCTCGCTTATAGCGAGGGCGAGATTCGAAAGTACCAGTTCACATTAACTGCAGAATACAGGATATTTTTTTATTCAACATCTCTGTCTGTGCATGAGAACTGTAAATGTAACAATTCACGCAGCAAGCACGTGAGCAGGTCGTGGTCGCAGTGAATTTTCTTCCTTGTTGGGCATGATGCATTTAACCCAGACCAGTAAACATACCACATGTGTGGATGGATATAAATATTTCTAATAATTAACAGTGTGGTTACAGTATTTAGAATTGCACTAGATAAACCATAGTATATTTAGTTTTAGTTCCTATATTTAATTGTGATGAACTAAATTGTGACATCCAAATACAGTCAATAGTAGAAACGCATGATACTTATGCATGGGACTACGTGCAACAAAATGCATATGCACTTCTCTTACATGGCATGATACAAAGTTTGTATTACAAACAACGACTTGGAAAAGGTGCATGTTGCGATTTAAAACTGTGATACCTGAAAATGAATGCAACCTATAGAAAAAGAAATTAGCAAGCACGTGAACAATCTGATTTTGTAACTATAAAATAAAGATCAAAATTGTTCAGAAATATTGAGATTTGTGCAGGCATTAGACTAGTAGAGAAAAAATAAATTTTGGTCTCCTATTTAACAATATTAATTATTTTTCTACTATTTGGTCCTTGGCCGTTCTTGCTGTTGTAAGATAAAAACAGCAAGGTTAGAAATTAGCATTTAGATTACTGTTTCCCACATGAGAGTACGGTTCTATTGCTGTACAACAACTGTATTAACTAACTGTTGACTTTCACCGGGATTACATGATACATAGTATACAACCGTTTGTACTACCCACAACATGAATTAAATAACTTTATATAAAGATTCTAAATGAATTGCACTAATCTGCCAACTTATTGTTAGTGACATGAATTAATGTAGAACTCCGGCTCGGGTCATTCATTGTACGACTTTTACGCCGGGTAGCGGGTACGCAGTCACAGATGCCCACAAAGATGTATATCTATAGATTCCTAAATACATATTTATAGATACCTCTGCCTGTAGATGCCCGATATGATTTTGTACTCTTCTCAAAACAACAGTATTTTGTCCGCTTTGGATTCGAAACATACTCTCTCAAGAGACAGTGGTAGTAGTCTTCGAACTACAACTACGATTGATTCTTTAGAAACTTTCCATATGAACGTCTACGAAAATTTGAAGTCAATTTGATTATATGATTTTGAAAGTATGAGTTTCATGCATGATAATAGAATAACTCCCAAGCTGCATAAACAATTGTTGGAATGCAAAATGCCTGGAAATACCTTTGAAATCGGAATGTATGAATTATAACATAAATGGATCTGACCTTATATTTCTCCACGCCACGACGTCCATGTAATTGGAAAATCTTCTCTTGCACTCCCACAGGACGACTTCCCTTAGTTCACACACTTTCACTTTTGACTTTCACTTCAACTACATGAAGTCTGTCGTCTAATTCCTATCACACCTAATTATTAGTCACAATCCCTATTTTCTCTTGTTTTAGTTCAACCCAGGGTTCCACAGATTTCAGTATAATTTTAATTTTTAATAACAAAAACAACCGAAATCACACCCGGTTTCTCCAGACTTTCACTAAACCAATCTCGCCCAGGATGAGGAGGAAGTAGAGTGAAAACAGAGGATTGCCGCTGCTCGCATGGACCAAATTGCGAGTTGCACATCAAAGCATGCAAAATATTTACCAATCCACGTCCTGGAGAGTATAAATATAGGGTGACGATTTTATTGTAACAATTTAATTGTCTCTGTAATTCCTTCTGGCATTCCATTCCTGGGTGGACAAAAATTTTTGCAGTAAAGGTTAAATGGGTTAATTGGTAAATGAATGTATTACAAATATTAAATAAATTATGTATGCTAAATTTTAAATTGTATTTGTTTGTACTTAAATTAGTGTTCGTCGGCAACTCGGATACGAGTGACCATAAAACTATTGGAGCAAAGGGCGAGGGCCATTGGTAACTAATTACTGGAATGGAAAGGTCAGTTCACGAGGGTTATAAATTATAACTTATAATTACCAAATTGGGTATGTGATTGGTTAATTAGCTTCAGCAGAATTACAGAATCATGTGAGAAGGGCTCAGGCGTAATTGTCTTATTTGTCTTCCAGCATGGATGTTTTTTGTAAAGCAGTATCTGTCATCCATCTGGGAGGAATAATTCCTAATTTAGAAATCAAATGAAAACCGTCGCCTCACTACTACCACGTCTTCGAAAATATAAACTGGTTACATCATCAAATTAGCTACTACTACCTCTGGGCCAAGAGTCAAGGACGTTGACCAAAGACAAATGAATGCAACTGTCACCGCTTCTGAAGTGGAACAGAACGTGTTTCCTGCCATCACTATAACATAATCCGCCAGAATTATCTGTATGTATGTATGTCTACGGTATACAAAATTCGGGTATTCGTCGTACAGTGCT
>JAAXNX010000085.1:0-51089 GCA_036491905.1 Folsomia manolachei | reverse complement strand
AAAGACTTTTGGGGATTGGATCGGGTATAGCTGGGCATTAAGACATCACAAAAATGTAGCTGGCGTATCAGGTTTGGAATATACACACATTTTCAAGCTTCCTTGTAAAAAACGATTACAATTTTAAATGATTCTCGTTTCAGTTATTCAGCGTTCCGATTCAAATGGATTACGTACAACAAACACACCGTTGGGAGCTGACCTCCGTAAGTTTGTTGATCATTCCACTTTTTATTGTACATCGTTACGCATTTTTTTGTAATTATTGTCAATCTCCATTTATTATAACCTTTAGCTCCAACTTATAATGAAGCTCTGCATTGGGAAACTCTTCATTTTGACAATGAAGGGACACCCAACTTTCCACGTAAAACAATTTCAGAAATTCAAATCTTACAATTTTCTGCATGTCTGTTGAATATTAAATTAAACAATTTAATTAGATAACGAGGAAAATACAAATGGCTCCCCCCCAAGTTACTGGAGTTCTGCTGTAAATGTAACTTGATACATTAGTGTTTGATAAAATTTTAAATTATAGTTTCCTACGCCTTATTTATGTTTACATAGTACAGTTGTACCTACATTAAATAAAATTATTTATCTTAATCGACTCGTAAAAGGGTTAAAAGGATATGCACATTTCTCAGTAGATTATGTTACGCCTTTCCATTAGAACGAATTGCAGTAGGAATACTTTCGGAAATTACTTCAGTCGGCTTAGTGCCGGGAATTACATTCATCAAAGAGCGAATAATCTTCTTGTACTTGTCATACTCAAGTATTAATGTTATGGACAAATATTTTACAATCCAATTTTTATGCATTTGCTGCTTAGTCAACTATTTTCGCAAATGCCTTCCCTGGAAGACAAACTTTAACATATGTTATTCACAATCCATTTGTCAGACAAATGTATTCTGTTTTGTATCCCCCGACGAACGCTGGTATAAAAGAACGAAACAGTTGGTTTTTCATTTTACTTTCTAGAAGCAGAGAAAGCATAAAACTCAGCTAAAATGCAGGTGTCCACATTATCTTTGAATCAAGGGTACTTGAACTTTTTAAAGATATTGGGAATATTTCCATACAAGCTGAACCATCCCATCGGCCGAGGGACATCAGAATTTGGAGGAGTCGACAAAAAAGTGTTGTCCTCCATTGAATTCCATCGCCGCGGATTTTTTGCAGTATTACACCGCACAATTTTCGTCCTTTTCTACACATACGTTGGTTTCCACTTTGTACGGATTACAGATCGTGCCCTGTCCGGGGCAGGAACGATTGAACTCCTTGGAATGAGTTGCTGGTTGTGGAAACCTATTTTTGTGTCTGTTTTTGTTTTCCACTTTTATCGGAGGAATAGTGAAATTCTTGAATGGCACAATAATTGGCATCAAGTAGAGTCTAAAATTTACCAAGGTATGCAAAGAAAATGAATAGATGGATGAAATCATCTACTGTTGCTAATTACATTTCTTAATTAGATTGGAATTTAACATTGCCCCTAAAAGTGAGCAAAGCCTACAAACAAATTACTCAGAAAATACGAATAGTTCTGACTTATATGCCGATTTGGACCGTATTAATCATGACCTGGATGTTTTTAAACCATTTGGGCAGCCCTTCCTTTTCCTCCTACATTTCTTCTTTTATTGGAAATCCACTAGACCCGGAAAAATTTGGCTGGCTCTTATACGTCTCCATTGCTGTTCAAATGTGGGAACTGATCCCAATGCTGCTGACCTTTGACCATTTTTACATTCTTGGCTTAACCTTCTCTAGTTCCATCTCAAGACTAGTGCTTTTCATTACGGAACCATTTGAGTCTTCAGAGGAAGAGATAGAATTGCTACTTCGAGAGTCTGGTGGGGATTTCGGGACCTCTGACAAAAATAAAATGTTTCACGTTTCCAACTTTTTTCAATCCCTCCCACCCAACGAAAACAGGACTTGTACGAAAATTGTGACAAAATTACAGTTGGCAGTGGATCATTATATAAGGATTGAAAAACTTGTAAAGGAATTTAATTGCGTGTATGGATGGGTGCTTTGTATATATCAAGGCTCGATTTTGATTAATTTTTGCATTCTTATCTTCGTGCCGTTGCGATTCAGTAAACTTGTTCCGTGGACTTCGCTCATGGTATTTTTCTTTGCTGGATTATTTTTCTTGTTTCACATAATTACCCTGTTAAGTTCAATGGGAGCAGTTTTGGCAAATTCATGCGAATTTCAAAAAAATTGGGAAAGACGGTTGGCCACGGTTGCAAATACGATGGAGGTTTCCCAATTTCTCCAACTCAAAGCAGTCTTGAATAGTTGTGGTCCTTTTGGTTTTATGACGGGGTCTTTCTACACAATTAATTCAGGATCGGTGTTGGTATTTTTCTCCATTGCAACATCATATTTAATTGTGTTACTGCAATTGGATATTGGTTACTAAATGCATGTGTTTTATTGTAAATATGTTTTTAACTAAGTGGTCAATAAATGTTTGATATAACTAGTACGGCATTCTGTAAATATTTTTATGCGTAATTAGTAAGTCTAGTAGGATAAACTTAATCATGTCACAACTGATTTGGAAAGGCAAAATAAATGCATGCAAACTTTGCAATTAAGTGATGTAATTATTTCCAGCAGCTTGACCTCGAACTCCAAGATTAGTCACTTGAAACAAGGAGCCAGCCGCAGGTTGGCCAGCTAGATCAATCTTGTCAACAAAAGTAATGAATAGTAGAATATCATAGTTAAATAATGAAATCATTAACATGGTTATCAGTTACTTGGCTCAATCCAGACGTGGCACTGGTCACAAAAAGCGTATCCAAGTTTTCACCTCCGAATGCTGCAGAAGTAATGTTGGCAGTAGGAAATGGAATGGATTTCACTTTCTGGCCAGTTGTTGGATCAATGTGCAGCATCTTTAGGGGAAATTTCATAAATTTAGAGCTCGGCCTACGTAACACGTAAAGCATAAATCATTAATTTTACCTGAAATCCACCCCAACATCCGATATAGAGGTGGCCATTGGCATCAATCGTCATACCATCCGGACTGCCTTCTTCACCCGTTTCAGCAAAATCAAAGACAGGCCGTCGATTCTCTTTAAAATAGTGGAAAGAGTTGAAATGAATGTGAATCTTATTTTTAGAATTTCATAAATACAAATATACGCATTAGTTATTTGTAACTACCAATTGTTCCAGTGACTCCATTGAAATCAAACACATCCACGCGGCGTGTGGGTGTGTCAATATAGTACATCAATGAGTTATCACTAGACCAAGCGATTCCGTTTGAAATTCTAATCCCCGGTACCATAGCCGTCGCCAAACCGATTTGAATTTTGTATAAAGTTGCGTCCGGCAGATTTCCTCCATCCGACATAGATCCTATAGAATTATAATGGTTGATGCCAATTTAATGGCTGAAATTAAAAGTTAATTTCATCTAATTGACCTGCCCATAATCGCCCCCAAGAGTCGCATTTCCCATCATTAAACCGTGAATTTGGGAATTCCTCATCAATTGTCAAAATTCTGGTGAGAGAAGTTGGCGCAGATGAAACCCCATCCCATACCATGCGTTGTAAATCTTTGCCAGTAGAGATAATGTAATGGTTACTTTCTCCATTCACGGGCACCACCAAGCTCACTCCACCCTGTCCAACTGCATCATCAAAAATATCATTGAATTCCTTGTTTTTTTTCAAATTAAACGGTTGTTAATAATAATTTCTTTATTGTTCATATGGTAACAACTTGACGAACACGCTGATTTCCAACCATTGACCTATAACTACTTAGATTATACACAATAATTAAATATGTTTATTTGTTGAAAAATTGTTGTTGACTTACTTATCGTTACTTTAGCCTGTTCTTTGGTAACTGGATTGTATCGATGGACTGCAGTACCCTCGATATCAACGTAGAACAATTCTCGTTTTGTCCCATCCCAATGAGGGCCTTCACCCAGTCTAGACGAATTCACAACCTGGACATAAGGTTCCATTTTTAAATGGTCAGAGTTTTAAGAATGCAAATTAAGTTTCATAGAAATGAGCGACAGAATGCAAATGCAGACTTATGAGCACCATGTATGAGGGTCTCGAGTGTTTTTATACCCAACTGATTGCAGTAATAACAGACAGTGAGTATCATTATTCAACTTGAACCCAGTGTCAATGACACTTTTTAAGCTGGCTTTGTTTTATTACAATATTTTGCATTGTTTAGAAATACGCCCCATGTCTACTTCCATTCCAGACTTTGTCAGTCGTAATTAAAATCCCATTAGCTTATCAGTATTTGTAGAGTCGTCTGCAAAACTGATAATTCCTTCAGCAAAAATGAAACGCATTTACTTAACAATTTGACATTGCAATAGTCAGTTGACCAAAAAATTAAACTTATCCACCACAAGTCAAGCAATAAACAGCCACAACCTAAAACTAAAGTATGTCAGAATCCAGTGTTCCACCCAAAAATGTTGCAAGTTGATCTTCGGACACTTCTTGTAGAAGAAATTTCTTCCATTCATTTTTATTCAGTCCAAATACTTTGATTCGAACGGTTTTTGCTCTGCGGAGATTTAATGCATCCAATATAACCTCGAATATCGGTGGGGCTGTGACATTGTTTGCATGAATTAAAAATATGTTATAAATTCCGCAATAGTATATTACTCACTATTGACAAAAATTAGAGAGTCTGCCATGTATGGATACCGATAGATGAAGCTTCGTATAAAGTCCACGTAGACAGAAATACCTGTAAAAATAGGGACGCATGTCTCATTCGACACATTCCAGTAAATGTAATACTGATTTTAACTAGCAATTTAGACATCCATGTTGAACAACGTTGTAACCACTGAGGTCCAGGATGACTTGAAATTGAGTTACGTTCTGACCCAACTGTTGTTTGTCTCTTATTTTTTGGGATTGAAATTCGATAGCGTAATACACATATCTCGTAACTTTATCCAGTAAACCACTAAGAACTCCTCGTCTAACGTCCCAAAAATTTGCTGAGGCTGCAATAACTGAAAATGCGTTAAGAATTTAATTACATCAATCCGTCTCAATAAATTAAAGTGAAGTTACAATCCATATAATTTGTTTTCATTTTACTTGGTCTTCCAGTTTTGTCCTCGCCATCCAAGGAAATTGGAAATGATTCTTTCAAAGCGGAAAAATCTTTCCTCAAAATGCTATCAATTTTGTTGTCCTTTCTCCACTTTAAATGCTGCAACAAATCAAGTAATTAAGCAATGCATTAATTATATTTACAATATAAATGGCTAAACCGTTTTGAATAAATCCTTGGATCTAGCTGCATCTAGTTTTCCAACTGTATTATTGATCAAAAACAAATTTCCTTAAGCATTATGTAGGACATAACTTTTCCAATAGTTGAGTAAACAGGAAAACACTCACCTCTCAACCACTTAATGAGATAAATATCATTTCTCATGTAAGATTGTGTGACTAATGGCTCGTTTTCAACATATAACTTAAACTGCAATGTAATGATATCGGTCAGCCTGGAGTTTGCACACTCCATTTATATTTAGTGTGTCATACCTTGTCCAAAGCGGTTTTCTCTGCGTATGTCAATTTCAGCTCCTCTTCAACCGAAAGACAGGACAAGAACCCGACAAAATTACCGATAATCAAGACGAATAACAAACAATCTAGATGAACTTTGTTCTTCATCATGAAGTTGTTTAGAGGGCAGGTAGAACGGAAATAAATTTAAGACCAAGACGCCCCTTCATTTGTCAGGCGTTTACTGGTACAAAATCGTGAATGCAGAACGGTTTGTATCGTTGACATTCTCAAAGATCTAACCTTGACTTTGGAACTACATTAATTTTTACTTGAGGAAAGTTGGTGGCAATACAAATGAAAAAAAACAAGACAAAATCAAGTTGATGAGTACTTGCGGTATGACATTAATTAAGCTTGCAGTTGAAGATTGCATTACTGGATGTTATGGGGTAACATTGCATGCAAACATTGACCATGGGCATAATAACATAGAAGTTTCAGGTGTGCTATTTTTTTGTATTGTTTTATTACATTCCTCCATTAAGTCCGTAGAGTAATAGCGGATCAACACTAAGCCAACCTAATTGCAAACTTAACATAGAAGTTTCAGTTAAATTTTCGCATTGTTACGCAACAATACTCGAGTGATGAGCTTAATTAAGTGGTCTCAAGTTATCTAATTGATGCAGATCATGCAAATTCAGAATTATCATTAAGGTGTGCCCGAGCAAACACTTGCAAATATTGACATCGGTTGCCATTGAATAATTACGAACTTAATTCAAAGGTTATTTCAATGTCAATTACTTTCATTTTTGTTTCAATTGTCAAGGACGGATTCTCAGAAATTCTGGTATCATCCTTGGGGTGATTGAATGACTTGAGATTTTTATTATTTTTCGGAATTTGTTACGTCAAAACTAGTATAAATCTGGTAAAGTGAAGGGTTTGACCTTAGGTGAATGTGAAATGAACAATCAGTCACCAAATGCCCAATAGCAATCGTTTCATGCGATGACTTGGAAAAAATTCTTAAGAAAAAAGCGTAATAATATATTAGGTAGTTACAAAACACATTAGGATTTAGCAATTAATAGCAAGCGGTCGGAGAATTCCAGGTACTCTAACGTTTAATCACTTGCATTAGTAAGCAATGTTGTCAATCAATCATATTTGTATATGTGCTCGTATGACCATGTCTATTAAATGACATTTATCCGGCCGTGGTAAAACAATTCGCAAACGTCTGAGTTGGTATTAATAAGGCTTTTTATTTATTGAGAAAATAGTATAATCCCATACATTCCTGACCTCACTCACATACTGCATCAATTTATTACTCTCTCGATCCACCCAAAGTGACAGGAAGTTGGTCTGGAGGGATAATGGTCAATAAATATTTTCGCCACTCCTCCTTATTTGTCCCAAACCTTTTAACCAAGCCTCGGAGCTATATTTCAATATTGTTTTCAAAACATTAGTAATTGTGAAATATTTCTTTTTTAAATATGCATAACAGGTTCCAAATTACTAACCGGAGGTTGCGCAAAAGGTCGCAGTACATCAAGTACAATTTTAAAAAATGGGGGTGCTGTTAGGTGATAATAAAATTATGATACTGATAATAGAATTAGTTTTCAAAATTAACATCATTATATTTTGATTTTGATTAACTTACCATTCACGATTATGACATTATCTGCCATAAATGGGTAGTGGTCCTGGAAGGACAGTAAAATGTTGACGTACATGGACACACCTATACAATTGAAAAAAAACGTTATTCGCGATCTAAATTTTGCCGTAAAAAGAACATTGATTTGCTAAAAAAACTCAACACTGAAGGCATCCATGCTGAGCAAGATTGAATCCTTTGAGGTCAAAAATAGCTTGGAACCTGGTTACATTCTCTCCTGCATATTGCTTTTCCCTAACTTTTTGAATTGATCGTTCTATTTCTCGGTATACAAATCGTTCGCCTTTTCCCTGTTGTCCCGTGATGATTCCTATATAACCCGAACAATTCTATTTATTTTGCAAAAGTTATTCAAAGTTTTAATTTAACTGCAATTCAGCAACCTACCACGTCTAACGTCCCATTCACCAGCATCGCCAGCAAGTACTAAAATTAGTTTTGTCAAAATACACAATAAATGAAGCTCTTAGAAAATTACATGGATGACATTCCAAAAATGGAAAATCTAATAAATAATGAAATAAATGCCATGAATGTGTAACAAACCAGGTCTCCCTTCGTAATCCGTGCCCTCATAAATTGGATAACTTTCATTAAAAGCTGCAAAATCCTCGAGAAGAATTGTGTCCATGTGGTTAGCTGCCCTCCATCTTAAATGCTATCAGAAGTAGCATAAAAATACTTGAATACAAACCAAGTTTAACAAACGCGGAATCAGACTTTAAACACATCCTTACATTTTGTAGAAGTAAATTTGCTCCATTGACGTCCAAACTCTTTGCTGAAATCACGAAATCAATTCAATTTCAGAAAGCTTCTCTCAAACAAACAGTTTGCATAATAACACAACTCCTCATTTACTGTACAACGACTTCTTAAAGTAAAATTGCATGAAAATGGATTCTTACCCCTTAGCCATCTAATGAGATAAATGTCCTGATTCATGTAGTCGTGTGGTAGGCTTTCATTAAGTAATATTTTAAACTGCAAAATAAAGTAAATGAAAAAAAACTCACACTAATCTGCAACTCATTAAAATGACATATCCTTTCACTGTACCTCATCCAAAGCTGTTTTTTCCTCGAATGTCAATTCCAAGTCTTGCTCAACCGGCACGGTCCAACTTCCTGGCAGAAAACTTACAACTGCTACAGAAAAGGTAACAATGAAGCAAAGAGACGTTTTTTTCTTCTCAGTCCACATTTTTAAAGTTTTTTTTATTTGCTGGACATGCAGCACTGAAATTAACAGAAGGAGCAAATTAAAGCCAGTTAACTTTGTTCCTTGTCTAGTTTAGTAATTCACCGAACCAACTATGTTGCAATTTTATTGTCCATAAAACACGAGCTGAAGTTACACAATTATAATGAGATGAAACACTTTTTCCTTGTCGGAATCACTCATCCAGTGATTTTGAGATTCTGGATAGTTTATCCGATAGACAAAGTTTTTAGGTTTAAACCGTAATACTCTCAACAACGTGTGTTACACTTGTAAAAGTAATTGACATTTTAAAAAAGATTCAATATCTTCGTACCTTGTTTTGCTTCTAAATGAACAAAGGTCCGAACTCGTTGAGGTTCGTGTTGCAAGTGAGTACTAATTGATGTTAAGATGTAGTTAAAAGTGCAAGTTCTGTCTCATTTTTGGTGTTTTGCTTGCCTTGCCACTAAATGGGTATTAAGCTACATACTGTATATACATACTGTATACACATTTATTTACTGACATTGTGATTCGAAGTGCATGCTATTGCATGGTTCGGCCAAGCGTTTCGCATTTATCATTTTAGCTATTGTATTTTTGTTGTTGTTACCACCATCAAAGAAACGATAATGGCGAATGATACATTCAGGGACTGCCTTTGGTTGGCTCATTGAATAATAAGGTAAATTTTTCATTGTTACAATTTAGTCTCCTATTCTGTATTATCTCACAAAGCCTGAGGTAAAGGAGTCAGAGCGTAAACATTTTGTGTTTTTAACTCTTTAAGGATTACAAGGACGTTCTCTCAACTTTGATTTCATCTTCACGGCTCATACATTGCAAATGATTCTGTAATTCCCAGAGTTTCCAAGAAAAACTAGGTTTAGTAAGTTATTTAAGTTTTTGTGGTTAATGAGGGAATGAAGTGCCTGTTAATTTTTAAATTGTGTAAATTTTACAAATTGATGATGTATAAAATGTTGTGCTCGTAAGGACGAACCATCCTCGAAAAGGTTCGAGGATGGTGGTTTAAAATTCTGCAAGGATGACGCATCACGATTTGATCGACTATTGTCCTCATCTAAAAAAACTGCGAGGTTGGAATAAAATAAATGACAATTAAGCAATTTTAAGTTTTGATTTTTCCTTGCGGTCAGGTTGCAATGCTAATTTAGAAACGTCACCAACCTCTCCACAACTAATTAAAGAATACGGGGAATTGATAAGTAAAAGTAATACACGACTACTTGGGTCCTACCTGACCCATTTCCTTCTTTTCCTTATAATTTCCTTGATTAAAGACTTTTGGAACAAATCAAACCTATGGCTGGCATGTTCCCAACATACAAAATTGTATATAAGTCAGTCCCAATTGTCATAAATAGCCAATATCTTTTTTAATGAACGGCGAGTCATTGGGGAACAATTTATTGTGTTTTCTGCCAGTCACAAACAGTGTGGTCATTTAAATTTTGGTTATGCAGACCGTTACAAAATTTGTGTTTTAGCGAATCATGGCGTTTTTGTATTCTGTTTTGGGTACTTACAATGCATAACACATTTACTGCTCTGCAGGCATTTCGTTTAGGACGGATTTTGAAATCATACTTATAGTTGCTTCTCATACAGCACGTAGGATCAAAATAATGCCATTAACCTTGATATTACGAAATAGATGTTACGCATTAATGACTGCTCTTATCAATAATTTTGAAATGGGTAAGCAAACCTGAGTATTTGTTTTTAATTTAACTCAGTTTATGAAGAGGATATTTTGTAATATCGACCTTTTCAAGGATGCCGAATTTGATGTTTATCAATGGATGCAGTTATTAATGACAATTCAGTGTGTCCAGTCCCAGTTAGATTTTGTTAGTCGTAGCATTCATAGAAGAGCTAAAAGCTCATTATCTGATGCTAGTTTGGAGAACATAATTTTTTTTAGTTTTGCGTGATACCTTCGAAATTTACAATGCACAACAACAATAACATTATGTTTATGCTGACAATTTTTATTGGAATTGATGACTCAGTTTTTATTAAGCTGAAGCCTGCAAAAATGTTGTAATGTTCTTCAATTGCAAAATGCAGCCTTCAACTGCATGCTTTATAATCTCAAACTGTAATTACTTTTAATGCACTTACATATTTAAGATTGGTTGAGTGAGTTTATACGCAAAGTGTGTATGTGTAAATGTGTTTGAATAGTGTTTGGCTATATGTGCATTCAAATTTAAATAAAAATAATCAAATTAGTTGACAATTTAAATGTCAAAACAAAACCTTCCCAATCATTACCTTTACTTTACGGATTTTATGAATTTAATTTGAATGAATGCACTTTTAAACATTGACATGATGTAAGATACACATATTGAAGTAATTTGAATAGTTTGATACTTTTCAAGTATTGAATTCGCCATATTTTTTAATTTAATGTTGAAAATTAATGCAAGGTATATTTTCCGTTTGTGTTCTTGTCAGGAATAAAATATACCACGAAAGCCTATATGGACAAGTTTATTGTCATATGATTATGTATGTTTGATGGATTAAAATTTTCCAGATGTGACCTGTTTAATTTAAGGTATACACGACTCATTTGCGTCTCGAGAAGTGTCTTTAATAAGCTCTTCCTAATTCTGGACTCTTGCATCTGTCATACATGTTTTTCTTAATAATTATGACTAATGACATATTACAATTTGTTTTAGTTGTTGTTCTTTCTATCAAGCGATCCTTTCTTATTGGGCACACTTTATTGTATAACTATTGAAATAAAATCTTTAAATTTTACTTCCACACTCAATTAAAACTAAAATTACAACCCGACTGGATATGCAATCTACAGACGTTATAATTCAAGCCATATTTTTATCACTAGTTGGAGTTTTTGTCTTTACCCGAGCAAGGTAAAAATAAAAATGAATTACGTATCCAGTACAAAAAAGAAGGTTTGGACAAATTCAATAATTTCTTGGTTACAAATTTGTTAGCCCTCACCACGATGATCTGATTCGACCTCACATAAAAATGTACGAACTTCACGAACACCACATTTTTCGACTTAAAGGACTCATTTTTGGACTGTTTGGAGTTGCATCAGTTATCATTGTTGGGTATCTATTGTACGAGTACATTGTTCGCGTTCTTCGAGGGAGACGGAATCTTGGAGGTGCTACATTTTCAGAGCGTGGTAATTAAATGCTCAAGAAATATTTTTGTAGTGGAGGGGAAAAATGTTTAGTAGTTTTTTATGATATGCATAGGATCCCTACTACCTATTTCTGAATATGGACAACAACCCGCATTTTTTTCTCGACCTTTATTTGTTCCCTTAAGGTCTTTACGTGACTACATGGGCGGAATGTGGGGGACCATTCCCCCCACCCCTATTCCTGGGAGTACACTTTACAAGCCAAAATACGCCAGTGAGCTGAGTTTTTCAAATATTTTTCTAATATTATTATTTTATTTATTTTTCTAATATTTTAATTGCAGTTATGAATTATGGGGTTAATTTACATTTATTTGTCGAAATATTTCTAATAGATGATCCTTGGGAAGACTTATAAGCTACTCATCACGACAACTCCTGATTTTTTGTACGTGCAGCAATTTGGATTTTGGACTATAGGATGAATCATCAACTCGAAATGATTCTTCAATCACGGCAACGTCATGGAGTGGATTAATTATTTTGTCAAAACTTTCCTGCGGTTAACTGGGTTGGGATGAATGATTATTGTGATATGTTATATGAAGCTATTGTTGTTTTGCTTTTATCCGATTTATCCAATATTTCTTATCCAATAAAATAGAGATAACGCCATATTTTTTGTACCGATTATGCTACTTATATTATTCACTCGTTCAATCTCTGACTATTGCAACTCCATCAGTGATCGCTTAATTTCTGTTCCGTACACCAATCTCAATTTTCAGCTATATGCGTCACATTATCTGCTTGAGATAACCAATAGTGTTAGAAATACGATAGGATTAGTCGCTTACCGTACAAGTTTTGGCATAAAGCATTTCATGCAGATAACACGACATTAACCTTTCTGTTTCAGATATGCAAATTGAAGTGCTTGCTAAAACAGTGGATAAGTTGATAATTATTGGAAACAAATTATTAAAGGACAATTAAGACGTTCACTTTGTGGGGTTTAAATAGCTCTTGTTATCAAAGGTGCAACTTAACCAAGCCAAAACTAAAAATTGACTTAATGAATTAAGGGCAGCGTCAAAATGTGTGACAGGCCGCCATTAAAATACGTTTATTATTGTGCTCTCTTAAGCGTTTTCAGTTTTCTTCAGTTCGTCAAATGCGATGAAGACAATGATGATCCCGATCCCGACGATGACGATGGAATAGACATTGAGTTGGGGTAAATTGGTAAAAATTATTTCTGATAGTTAATTGTGTAGTAAACTATTGATATGTAAATTCCAGGACGGGGGCAATAATTGGTATTGTCATTGGGATTGTGGCCTTGCTAATAGCTGTCCCCATATTACTATGTTTCTGTTGTGGCTGTCTTTGTTTCAAGAAAAAACAGAAAATTATTGGTATGAAATTCTGGATTATTTTAATTATTTGGATTCATTAGGATTTGATCTCTACAGGAGTGACGCCATCAGCGTCAGCCACCCTCAGGAAACAGCATGCATCGAGGAATGTTCCAACAGAAATTGGCATGGAAGGCTCGGACAAGGTGGAGAATCGTAGACTGAGCTTAAATACACCACCTCAACGGCGTGATTCCCAATTTTCTGGAGCCACAGCCCCACCAGGCCAAGAGTTTACTCCATATCCACTGGATGACAATTTGGGGACATTCTATTACAATTTAGGCTTTGAACCACCTCCACCCTACGCCTTTTCCGGGGAGGATTTTGGACCAGATGGGATTCGGATTCGTTACAGTGACGCCGCATGGACAACTGGGGACAGTCGAGTGGGATCTGCACGACCAAGTATTGATGCTGGTGGAACTTCAAAACGTAAGCATTTCATAATATTATTCAATCTCTAACACAAAACTTTACTGTAATTTTGTTTATTTTTTAGTTGGACCATCCGCGATTAAGGGACGGCTTGCTTAAATCTTATACTCATCGCCAATTCCGTTTCGATACAAATAAATTGTTATACAGCACTTGTACAATAAGTTCTGTCGAAGTTATTGCACCAAAAATTTAAGAACTACAGTACCCAGCATCCTGATTAGCACGGGGAAGATGAGGATTCGTGGCAGGCACTAGTTTCCTGTTTAGCCACCGCAATATCCAAATAGCGTGTTTTTTGAATTGGTTGAATTAACTCATTCCAAAAATCCATCCTCTTTTTAAAGTGCACATCTTCTCTGCAGCAACTGTCGATATAATTATGCCAGCAATGAAGAAGGCAAAAAATAGCATGCGGAGGATACTGCCCATATTGATTAATGATCTTTTTATAGAAGATGCATAACCGACAAAAGTCGTCACATAAATGAGCATCAATTCGAACTTGAGAATCGTCTCGGGGCATATTCAAGGAAAGAATGATTTGCAGTTAAATGTTTGGCACTAGATGTTTTTTGCTTCGGATTTATCAGTGAGCATGAAGTCAATCTGTCCAGCCTTGGTAGATTGTCGGATCCAATTGTCCTTGGCATTCTTTTTTTCGTCGACAAATAAACACACTTGAATAATCCTATCCATACCGGTCAATGACTTGCATGTTTCAATTACTAAATATTATTTAGTCTTAATTGAGTACAATTTTTGGACTGCATATGTTTCATGTACCACGTATGTTTGATTTAAATCATATTGTAGGAGACCCATTCAATTTTCATTTTAATTAAACTAAATATTACTGTAATTTTATTGTAATGCAGGGTAGAAAGCACGGATGACGGACTTGTACAAAAAAATTAAAGAAACACTACATACAAAAATTATGTACACTGATATGCTTTCACGTCAGATAAGAGCAGTTTATGACGACCATTGATAAGCTTCCCACTCTCATGATTAATCTTTTATTCCAGGCGTTTGAGTAGTATGAGTCACTTCGTTTACTCATTGCAAAATCTGGACCCACTTCAGTCCACAAAGTGTTTCGTAGAAGATCGACGCTGTACTTGATTATTTATTGTGTTCCAAGTGAACAAAAGTTGTAAAATGGCTGAGTTAAAGAATTTCAATACCACCCTTTGGTTGTGTTTATTAATTTTTAGCCTATGGTCTCCGCAAGTGCAAGCCGACTGTGATGAAAACGACAGTGGAAGCTATGATTGCGATTTGGATGATATCGAAATATCGTAAGGTTTTCTACTTAATGACATTACTTTATTAGTTTTCAGTTTTCAATGCTATTAAGTAATTGAATTGGTTGAGCAGGGTTGGTGCAATCGTTGGAATAATTATCGGTGGCATCATACTTTTCATAGTGATTCCGATTCTGATTTGTTTCTGCTGTTTTCGAGGAAGAGGAAGTAAAGGCGAAGTTCACACTTGTAAGTTATTTCTTTTCTACAATATCTAGCTCATTTTACAAACTTTCTTTTTATTGTCAAACTCTCTGTGTCCGTAGACATTGTACCAACTCCTCAGACAGAAAGTTATCCGCAGCAGACTACGGTCAGTGTAGGAGGCGAATATAATCAACCACCACCCTCTTACAACTATGGATCTAGTTTTTCACAAAACCCACACAGTTATGGGGTTACATCACCCCCACCCTACAGTGTTCAGCCTCAACCTTTTTATCAGTACCAAAACCCCTCTTATCCAACAAATCAATATCAAAGTAATCCTCCACCGGCACCTCAGGCTGGATGGAAAACGGACACAAATAATTTTTAATAAAATAATAAAATAATAATAAAATAATTATTTAATTTAATTATTTTTGTGTTACACAGTTTGATCTTGCAATTAGTTATTTGGCTTGCTGTGCGGTTAAGTATTAATAAATGTACAAATTCTACCTAATAATGTATTAGTGAAACACTACTAAAGCTAAAAGACCACTTGATAAAAGCTGCATGCATTCATTCTAAAAAATCAATCAACAATACACAAAATATACTCTCTGTGTAATAATACTTTTAAGGCTAGTATTTCAACGTATTTCTTATTCCTCCAAATTCTTCGTCAAGTTCCTCTGCTGGAATTTGTTTCAATAGGTTGGTCTTCCATTCATTCTTATTTGGACCCCAAATTTTAACTGCTTCCTGAGTTTCCTTGCTCATGACTCTGGTCAAAGCTTGAAGAAGCAATTGGAAAGTTTGTGGTGTTCGAATTCCGATTATTGAGTCCGCCATGCCTGGAAAGTTTTGCTCGTACACAGCAAGAAAGTTTACAATGACGTCAACGCCTGCGAATATCATTTACATGGTAAAAATAGTCTGCATTGGAAATGCTTAACTGCAATTAATTTTAAAAATACGTGCAAAAAAAATACATTGGAGGCAGACGTGCTGGTATATATTGAACTCGTCGAAATTGCACACCATCACGAACTGAGTTACATTTTGGCCATTAGTTTGCAATTCACGAACTCTTCTGGCTCCCACTTCATAGGCACGAAAAGCCCAACGAATAAGTTCATCCTTCTTGCCGGAAAGAATGCCACGTCTAAAAATTTAATTTCATTAATATTTAATAAAAAAAACTTTACTCAAATGCTATAATGCATATGAAAAAGTTTAGTTTAAAAAATCAGCTTAAACACTTTAAATACCTAATGTCCCAATCTGCAGCATTCATTGCTAACACTGCAAAAACAAGATGTGCAACTAATAATTTGTGCAGTAGAGAGCTACTCAAAATCAATTAATAATGCAAACAATACAAATACCTGGTCTGCCTTCAAAATCAGTCCCATCCGTGGAATATGGATATTCATACGCCATATGACCAAAGTCTTCATCTACAATTGTATCCATACGATTTTCTTTTCTCCAGACCAAATGCTGCAATTATTTGTAAATATACGGAATTAGATGAGCTGGAAGAAATAATTGGGATGACGAATGCATGTAATCATAATTTGTTTTCGCAAAATTAATACAACATTTTTCCCATGCTGTGGTTTCGTGTGTAAATCAAAGATTTGCGGTTGAGCAAAAACAATATTCTACCTGGAAATCAATTATTAGTGGTCGCTTGTTTGGACTATGCAAATTACCTGTTTTAGCATACGCTCGGCATCTCGAACGTTTAGATTCTTGGCTGAAATGCAGAAACATACATTTTTATAGTATCCATTCAAAAGCGTTGTTAAAATATTGTAAAGAAACAACAAAGATCTGCAAACCTCTGAGCCATTTGATGAGGTAAATATCCTTTCGCATATACTCGTGAGGCAAGGTAATGTTCATTAATATTTTGAACTAAATAAAACCAAAATAAAGTTACTTTAGGATTTGCATGCTCATAAATTTAAAAGTTCTGAATTTACCTTATCCAAAGCATATTTCTCTTTTTGTGTCAATGTGACGTCCTTCCACACCGAAATTGTGTCAGACTCTGTAATACAGAAAAGACACAAAACCAACACCACTGCACCAAAAAATGCCCAAATATTTCTGATAAATCTCATTCTGAAATTTAAAATTCCAATGCGAAATACAAGTCGCGAAACTAAATTATGAACAACTGAACAATGAACAAACTGAAATGCACAGCCAAATTAAGTAGCGTCCTGCTTTTATGCAAAAGTTATTTTTTCCTATATTCTTTTTTGTTGCACTGCGGTCAAGGAAGATCAAGATAATTGAGAATAATGTTCCCAGCATGTTGCACGTTAGTTTCCTAACTAACATGTACGACCTGTGTAAGCCTTGTTCATTTTACCATTGTTACATTCTGTACTGGAAATGTACAGAATGCATTTTGTAAGGAAATAATAATTAAAAAATAAAGCAGCTCATGTATTGTCTATCACACATAACCACTGAAAGAAAAATATTGTGAAAATGCGTAAATTATAATAACACAAAAACAGCATTTTAACAATTGGGTCCAACCCGAGGTTTCATACACATGATGAGAGTTCATCAAAATCCGTCAATATTTACTTCTCAGTGACCGGTTTTCCATGCGTCACAATTTTCATAAAGTGCATTGTATTCAAATAGAATTGTCACAAACAATGTTCATTGCACAACGTCCGGTGGTTAAATTGCAATAGTTACTACAGTTGAACTTATATGTTTGTTATTACACTAGTTACAGATAACGCAGTTCCATGTTCCGCAGTTTCATGGGAGTTTCATTTATTGCTTTGCTGGAGATAAAGTGATACAGAAAATTCCACATCCTGATTTTTTTTACATTTCACAGCGTTCTAGCCCAAGATCCAATGCTTTACAGTGTGCACATACAAATTAGTTGTAATCCGACCTTGTCAAGTAATATTACAGATTGAGATTATTATAAAGCACATAAAATAAAATATCCATTACGCTGCATACTTGTTTTATGTTTATGCAAAATTGTGGGATGCAGTGATTAAAAACGGGCTTCAGTGGTCAAATTTTCCCCACATGTCGATGATGTGGAGATTGTGAATTTGGTTAGTGTTATATTGGTGTAATTAGTAACATATATTGCAAAAATTTAGTGCAAAAATTTTTGGTATGCCTCCCCAGCAGGGAATCGAACCCTGGTCGTCCGCGTGACAGGCGGAAATACTCACCACTATACTACTGAGGACTTGGCTGGAGGAGTCCAGGTGGACAACCAGCCAAGTTCCTTCAAGTTTTTTTGTCTCATCATTAGTTGAATTTATTCAACTCATCCTCTCTTGTTCACATTAATGCTCTTAAATTTTCTCCAAAAAATGGGACATGTAATGCGTGTTTAACAAGCAAGTAATATGAGCCTCACCAAAATTCTATTTTGGAATGATATCATGATATCCGGCAATCTAAATAAAATGATAATCTAACCGGCTTTCATGCAACTCAATGAACAGGCCACCATAGAAAAAAAGCAAGAAATAATGCTGTCCACCAGTGGATTCATCCACTATTGTTTCTGATCTCTAAACGAAATCGAACTCGAGTTCCGTTAGCTGACCATCCGAGCGTTGTAATAAATCAGAGGCCCTTGCCAGCACTGGAGAAGTGCTAAATCAGTTGCAGATTTACTTATGGAAAGAAAACCTTCTCCTGCTGTCCTGCTAAGCAATTAGATTTGGTTAGTCGCATCAACTAGCAGCTGTCCTTAGAGATCAGGAGGTTTTTGCTATCCTTCAAACATAATCCTTGCCTTGTCCTCATCCCCACGGAAGGTATGGTAAAAAAAACAGCTAGTTCTTAATAATAAGGACATCCACTCTAAATACTGCAAATTTTTATTAAAATTCTGATTTTTTATCTTTCTTAGCAGAATGGGTCAACATTTCGGGGAGCTGGCCAAAATTCGTGGGTTGGTCACCTACAAATTGTCCCCTTTTGAGCAGAAAGCATTTGCTGGAGTCATCAAGAAAGGGGTTCCCAACACTTTGCGACGAATTGCGGAAAATTTTTGGCGTGTCGTCCCACCATTCTTCGCGTCCTACTTGATCTACACGGAGACGGAGAAACGACATGAACAGTTAATGCGAAAAAATCCAGAGGATTTTGCTTGCGATGTTTAAAATGCAGGTGGTTGTCTACTTCAATCAACATACAATTCAATTAGTTATCAATTTACTCTGCTTCCGCTGTCTACTACTCATTGTAATCTTTCCAAAACACATGTACTTGAAATTTTATGTTTGAGATTGTAGGATATATTTACTGCGTCCTTAATTCAATAAAATGCAGCAGTGAAAAAATATCGGCAAGTCTTAGTTTTATTAAATTTTATTTTCATCATAAATGCAAAACATCAATAAAGATTAAACCAGATTTGTTAGTAATACAATTGAGTGAAATTACAAAAACCGGTGTAAGTATAAGTATATTAGATGGGAAACTGGTAATTAATCAATGGAATTAAACAGTAGAAAAAGTGGAATAAAGGACTACTTTTGCGGAGCAAAGAAATAAGTAATTATAGAAAAATGGTGCATTCCACATAATTAATGTTGTAAGAGGACGCATATAAATATTAACGAATGGTGTTTACAACGTCGTCGATTTTCAAAATTGATGCGACAAACTCGGTAGCAAGGTTGATTGCTGAAATAGTTACCAGACTGGGCTGGATTACATTTTCTTCCATGATGTTTGCAATCGCACCTTTCTTAACATTGAGTCCGGCAGCTTTGTGACCTAATAAAATAAAACGAAACATAATAAATAAATTGCATGACAGTGTCCCTACATTAATTTAGCGTTTAAACTCCTTGTGCTTGAAGGCCTTACCTTCAGCATGCAACTTTCTGAGTTCGGTAACCGTATTGATAGCTGGCATTCCTGCGTTTTCGGCAAGAGTTAACGGAATTACTTCCAGAGATTCCGCAAAGGATCTGCAGAATATAAAAGAGTGTAAAACTGCGAGTTGAATAAATTCAAACAAATCTTGAAATGAAACTATGTAACACACCTGAAACAGTAAGCCTCAGGGCCAGTCAATCCCATTGCATACTGGGCCAACCGAACAGACAATTCCGTTTCAGGGGCTCCACCCCCAGCTACAATACCTCTGTAACACAATAAATGAATGAATCAGTTACATTTCTAATATCCAATTACATGCATTGTATATTGTATTAAATCAATTAAGTTACCTTTCTTTCACCAGGCACCGCACAACACAAAGGGCGTCATGAAGAGAACGCTCAGCTTCCTGGAGAACAAGTTTATTACTTCCTCGAACCATTATAGAAACGGTTTTTCCAGGTGTGGTAATTCCAGAGATTTTCACAAGTTTGCTACCACTGGCACTAATTTCCTCAACCAGATCAGCTGATGCTAAATTTTCACTCGTAAAATGATCCAAAGATGCAATGGGTCGGCAACCAATGGATTTGCAAATAAATTCAATCTCTTCACGCTCAATGTTATTAATGGTCATAATCTTGACTTTGTCCAAAAAGTGTTGAGCCAAGTCCGACAAGGAGTCCCTGTTATAAGAACATGAAAAAGTTAAAATTTACAATTCATAAAGCAGAAGAACCAATAATTATTATTATATTACGAATTACCTGAGAATAGACTTTTGAATAAGGAGAACAGTACATCCTGTAGCTTTCATCTTCTTCACAATATTCAAAATGTAGTTTCGTTCCTCTCTTAAAACTCGATCCATTTGTGTGTAGTCCGAAACAATCACATTCATGTCCATGTCAGTCTTTGGAGGTGACACGCAAAATTGAATCAAGGCAATCTTTGCTTTTTCAATCCTCTTGGGACCAACGTTAACTTTTTGCCGCAAGAGCAGCCCATCGATAAGTTCCGTGTCTTCTACCGTACCTCCTAAAACAGTGGTAACTCGGATATCCTTCAAATCAATGTTTTCAGCGTTGGCATCAGTTGCTCGGAAAACCGCAGTAACTGCGATAGGGGCCAGAAGACTTGATTGTTGGGATACAACTTTAGAGTTTAAACTGGTGGAGGCACATTTTTGAAGAGTCAAAGTATCAGATAAATCCACCGGAATGGCCAACTCCTTTCGAATAATTTCCACAGCCTTTAGTCCTGATAAGTTAATAATAAAAATAAAAATGAGATGTTACAATTACCAATGATGGAGCTACCATTTTAAAACAGATGAACGTCATGCATCCTGCGGCTAAAATGGTGGGTTTTCTTGATTGATGAATTTTTGAAGAGTCAAAGTATCAGATAAATCCACCGGAATGGCCAACTCCTTTCGAATAATTTCCACAGCCTTTAGTCCTGATAAGTTAATAATAAAAATAAAAACATGATGAGATCTATCCTCCGTCTGTCATGTACATGTAAGCATTAACATTATCATCAACGACCAACTTTACCTGCAGCCCGAAAACCTTCCGCAATAGCCGTAGGATGAAGACCCTTCATCAACAATTTCTCTGCAGCTTCTAACAATGATCCAGCCAAAACTACCACGGACGTCGTTCCATCTCCAGCCTCAGTGTCTTGAGCCTTCGACAACTCAACCAACTAGGAAGGTAAACAATGAGTTAACCAACCTAACTACATTCAAAAATTCATCAATCAAGAAAACCCACCATTTTAGCCGCAGGATGCATGACGTTCATCTGTTTTAAAATGGTAGCTCCATCATTGGTAATTGTAACATCTCCCTTCCCATCCTGAATCATTTTGTCCATTCCACGTGGACCAAGACTTGTTCGAATAGCATCCGCAACAGCTATAAAACAAAAATATGATTAATGAGTCACACCCGTCTCTTCGAAAAAAATTTTAATAAATTTACCTTTCGCTGCTTGGATGTTGGACCCTCGAACTTCGGATGGTTTGGATTTGTCCTTAAAGACATTGTTGTTGCCACTCTTGACCCCACCGGCCGCAGCTGGTTTTGATTGTTGAACCATTTTAAAATTAACTTAATTGGAAATTGAAGTTTTTTCACAAAATTAAATAGACACCGGCTCACAAAGGAAGGAAAAAGAACTGGAAGGTTCGACTACTCGTGCTGCACTCGCATTTAGCTGCCGCTGATTTTCCACAGCGCTATTTAGGCTCTCATTTTATCATTTGCTAAATTTTAGGTGAGAAAGTGAGAATTCATGACTCAATCTCGTCTTTATGCAATTTTTGTTTTATGGCCAATTTCTGAACAAAGTAATGTCGTGTCATGGGAGGAGGTCCCAAGTTCCCATCCAGACGGAAGTCATCCTCATCTACAGTAGGTGGAAGGAAATAAATGAGACAATAATTTGGAAAATTTCCGGTGTGACTCACATAATTTGGCTCGAAGGAAACTATTCCTGAACTTGAAAATGTTTCGATTGTGATGCGCAGAAAACGGCTTACATGCAAAATAAAAATGAGGAAATTGTTAATTATGCACACGGCGTCTATTACCAAAATCGTTATCATCCCAAGTAAATCGAAACCTTGAGAATTTGAGTCAGACCAATTGCCAATTTGCATAATGATGATTCTAAAAAGGTGTGAATGGCAAAACATGCAAAACTATGGCTAATGATTTAATGGTGGCTGGACACACAAACTACTGGATTTTTATGGATAACCTTTACTGTTTTAAAATAATTCTTGCATTGTAATACACTCTGGGAAATTGTAGTACGTGTGGGTAAACATACAGACATAATATTGAAAAACATTTATCATAATTTATAAGTCTTTCTTACTACAACAAAAGTGGTAATACTTGGTTCTGGATTTTCAAATATTTGCATTATTTTGATTATTCTTTAGTTGGGACGAATCCTAGTAGCTGGACACTTTGAACAGTTGGAAAACTAAGTCAAAGATATTCATTTTGTTTTTATATTTCTGTTTTAAATAATTTCATCAGGATTCGGCCACAATGAAGCAAGTAGGGTCGAATTTCGGAATGGTGATCGCAATCCTCCATTTGCTGCCAATTCCCATGCATATTGTTGCGCTGGCAGAAGACGTCTCTGAAAACGCCATAAATTTTGAAGACATGAACTTGTCCCCACCACAAAAACTTCATTATAATAAAGTAAGAAACAATGTTTCATTCAGCATGCAATGCATAACTACATTGACTGATCTCTGGTAATAAAATGTTTTACTTATCTGTTATCAACTCTTAGTTCAAAACTGAGATCATAAACGATCTGCCAGAGAGCTACATGCAAAAGGACATGTATCTAATTAAATGGATAAAGGGTATGAAATTAAGACTTCAAAATCCATGAGCTGTACTTGCAATATTTTATCAATAAAACAAATATGCCGATATCCCCTAATCTTAAAAAATTATTCCCATGTAGCGACAGAGTTTAACGTGGTAGACGCTGTTGAGAAAATCCGCACGGTGTGTAAACCTTATGCAAACCTTTTGAAATCAGTTATCTTAATTGAAGTATGAACCAAAATAATGTCACCTATATCACGGTTAATAATAATGCAGATGATCAAATGGAGACAAGAGTTCAACATGAGCAACATTTTACAAGAAGATTTTCGCGACTTGGAACAACAATTCCCTCTCCGAATGGATGCAGTAGATTATATTGGGCGACCAGGTACCAAATTCCAAATTCCAAATTCATAGAAAATTTTGGAATGGCAATTAATTCTTTCCCATAAATCATAGTTGGCACAGCGGATATCTCGGAATGGGATATTAGGAAGGTATGGCCACCAATTCAGAATAATTTTTGCCTTCATTGTTCATGCTAATTTCTTGAACCTTTTTAAGGTTGTGCTATCAGGAAGCAAGGAAAAAGCGATTCGCTTCGTTTTCAGAATGGCCGAAATAGGCGTTCGCCGTGTAATGGAACAGCATGACAAGTATCCAAACGTGAGCTCCGGTATTGTTATAATGAACTTGGATGGATTCAACACAAAAGAACATGGATGTCCTGAATGTAATTAAACAATCATTACTTAAACTTCTAAAACCTAAGTTGAAATTGATTGTCATTCTGTTTTGTATTTTAAGGTATTCCGGTGTGCCGCAATTTGATAGTGGCATTGGAAAGTTACTTTCCCTTCATGGTTTACAAATTCTTTGGGATAAATAGTAAGACACGCTTAGGTGTACTTTGTTGTCACTTCATGACATAATTTCCCATTTTTTCGGCAGCACCCATGAGTTTCTTCTCAGTTTTTCGGTTATTTGCACCTCTGCTCAAAAAACATGTACGCAACGTCATTCAGATTCATGGGACTGATAAACGAAGATGGAAAGCTGCCATTTTAAGTCTCGTCCCTCCGGACCAAATTGAAAATCAATTCGGTGGCACCAGAATTTATGCATGAAAAACAAGTTGCATTTCGCAGATCAAGAATTCTGAAGAACGTTTGTGTCCACAATTTGCTCCACTTACTGAATTTTTGGTTATGCAAAGTGCATGCATGAATATATTTTGTGCTTTTTAATGTTTGACTAATCAATGCTTAATGAACCAGTGTTCGCTTTATCCTTGCTTTGTAATTGCGTAAAACATCTGAATATTTTATTACATATTTCTGCATGGCTCTAAACATACAAGATAAAAACGAATGGATGAGATCCAGGTTGAATTGTAGTTTTAATTTTGCAAATATCAATAATGTTGTTTTATGTTTCTGACAAATAATCAAATCATTCATGAATTTAAATTGAACGATAATAACACCAATTTCTTTTGCCAATTTCACCAATAAAACGAAAATCTCATATCAATTGCCTGCAGTTGAAGGGCCGATGCTTAACCAAAGTCAGCGAATATGTCCCAGATTCGTAAATATTACGAATTGGCTTTTGAACCCTCTGACCCCTATTACAGGAGCAGCTCGCTTCACGCGAAATAATGTTTACAATTTTTATTTTATTGCACTTTAAATCACAGACGAGTTATATAAAGCATCATAATATTCAAATGAATAACACGTAGTCGTCGTACAATACTATTTGATCTTGCTAGTAATTATTACATCATTGGACACCCTTTAGGTAAGTATATCATGTAGGACAATTGAAGGAGCAAGGCACAACAAACATTTACAATGAATCTAACAACTCTACTCCTGCGGACTGCAGATATCGTCCATTTCATTGAATAATAGTAAACTTTATCCCAGAAGCTCATCAAGTCCCAAATTTGCGTCCCATTAAAATCCTCACGCTCTTCCTTCAATCCGTAGTAAATCCAACCCTTCAAAGACAACCAGGGCAATCTTCGCTTCAGTCCATCCATCATTGCATATTGCAGACATATCACACGCTCATCAGTAGATTTAAAACTGGCCATTCCAACATTAAGATTCAATTTTGCACAGAGTTCCATCCCTTTGGCCCTGTCCTTACCACAATAAAGTGCAAGATTAAACCGATCTTCAAGTCCTAGTAGTCGTCCAATAATTGCCCAAGAATGCAGGAATCCATCCATAAGTTCCTCATAGCCCACACCCATCACTTCCGGGAAGAGATAGACCAGTCCAAAAAATCCAAATTGTGTCATTGCCACATCAAACTGACTGAACTGAAGGGGTGGATCCCAAGTTAGTAAATGAGTGGGAGCATCTGGAATTTCAAGGCTGGCAAGATCCCCATGAATGGCGTCCAGTAGCATCTTCATTTCCGGATTCCATCCCATCTCCTGAAGAGACGGGAATGGTTTACTGCTCTTGGCATAGTAAGCATGGAGTTTACGAATGGCTTTGATTTGTTTAAAAGCCTCGGAATTGACGTCAGCCAGGTCAGTCCGGTACCAGGTGCTGATCCGTTGACTTGTGGACAAGTAGCGGAGGAAAGAACCTTCGGACGTGACAAATTTTCCACTGCGCAACAAAACTGCGGAGTCTGGTTTTACTGAAATTGTAGTAAATTCCTATAAAGACATATTTCATGTGGTAAGTAAGACGTAAAGACATCAAATTACCAGAAAACCCAAACATTAAAGCCGCAGTGTTGGCTATCATGAGCGGAAATAAATTTTTTATGCCAAAAAGTATTCCTTCCTTCAACAAGGATAGATTAGCCCATGGGATTTCAGTCACTGGAACAAGTTCCATTTTGTCTCCTGAAGGGAATTTAAAAAAAATGATAAATAGATTGGACTGAATTAAAATAGAAATTCAAATTACCAGGAATGTAAGGCGCTTCATTAATAAAACAGTCGTAAAACGACTGAACGTCAGGAACGTAATTTGTTTCCACTTCTTTCTGCATGGGAGTTGATTTTTCCAATTTCGGGTCGGATTTTGTTTTCATTGTTCCATTTGAATTTTTAGGACTTTTCTCGGTCAAGGTGCCAGGTTTGGCCTTGATGATTGGGCTCCGATTACTAACCATCATAAACGACTTTCTCCGGGTAACGCAGTTTTTCTCTGCAGTCGGGAATTGGGATTTGGCAATAATTTTAACTCGGGTTATTGAGAATTCGACCTCTGCAGGTTGAGATTATTGACTGTGTGATTGATAGCACGGTTATCAAGTGCATGAAAAATCAGCAAATGCAGCACCTATTGTTCACGTGCAGTTTTCAAGAGCATTTACTGAACGTTTGCGTCGTTTGATATCATTGGCATTGAATTTTACTTTATTTAAACCATTCATCCAGTTATATTAACTAGAAGCACGAAGTTATACTTATTATGAGTATGCCTTATCTGTATATGACCAGAACGAAGTATGGATGGGGAAAATTACTGACATTATATGAATGACAAAAATGACCAGCTCATCAATATCAAAGCATTCATATTATTACGTATAATCAATCAGTAAACCAGATGATCCCAGAACAACCAAATATTGACTGCAATCTGCAATAATATGTATGATTAAATGACTAGTATTTTATTATATGAGATACAAAGAATGAGACCTCTGTCCTGCATACAGTTTCTCAATTTCGTGTCGAGATTGAAATGGTGACCCACAGTATTATGCGTAGAAGCTATATGCCGAATTCAAAATTACACAACTTGAAGTTTGGTTGAATTTTCTTACTTTATTTTTCCAGATTAGCATTAATTCTTTTGTTCTTACTCGCAAAAAATCTTCTTTAGTCTACCAAACTGATTTAGCCAGGATCGGCTATTTCTCCTACAGCGTTTTAAGTTAAAACGCTGGGTTAAAACTTTTAACCCAGCTAAGGCTTATGTACAAAGTCACAAAAAATACTGCATAATAAGTATGTTGAGATGAAGAATGGGGAAATAGGCAGCTTTCAATCATTTCAAACTTATATTCTTGATTGAGATATCCTTATACGGCTTATCAGTTTCTGGGTCTACTTTTACGTTTGAGATACTCTTAACAATGTCCTGCCCCCGTACGACTCTTCCGAATACGGTGTGCTTCATGTCCAGCCAAGGCTGTGTAAAAAAAAAAGATATAAAGACAAATTATTCAAAAATTGGTAAATCGAAAATCATAAAAACATTTGCAACAAATATCAAATAATAACAACCGTAGCTTGAACAGTGATGAAGAACTGACTGCCATTAGTATTTGGACCTGTATTCGCCATACTCAGAGTATAAGGTTGGTCATGCTTAAGCTTCCGGTTAAATTCGTCTTGGAATTCGCCTCCCCAAATGGATTCTCCGCCTTCTCCCGTGCCTTAAAATAAAAATTGAAGAAATCGTAATTTAGGTATAGCAATGCAGAAATGAATGAAATATGAAATCATAAACTATTTGATATTTACCCGTAGGATCGCCAGTTTGAATCATAAAATCCTTTATCACTCTGTGAAATATGTGTCCATTGTAATACCCATTTTTTGCATGGACGCAAAAGTTCTCTACTGTTTTTGGGCACTCCTTTCCGAACAATTGCAGCGTTATGTCTCCTTTTGTAGTGCGGATAACGGCGGAGTCATATAGCTTATTTTGAACACCTACAAATATTGCCAAGATTAGGAATGAATCATTCATGCACGAAAGGAACTCCTCGATTACCTTTTGATTTGGATTTTGAAGTACCAGCCTTGGCTTTTGACATTTTGAAATTTAGTTAATTTTAAAACAAAAAATTTTGGTCATTGTTATATGGAATATGGCTCAAAACTAAAACATCCCTCACGAGAAGAACACGATTCTTTCATGAAATCAAAGATAACCTTCAAAAATTGTTTTTTTGTATAAAACTATAGAACCCTTTACGTACCCACAAAAATTAGTGGAATATACGCTAAAAATCTATTATGATAAGATATGTAACAATATATGTAATTTGATACTGCATTGAAATAACATTCTCAATTTGAGAATCTCAAATATCGTAATTGATGGATTTATGGAAAATTTCATGAATGAAATATTTTACTGTATATTACAAAAAGTCTCACAGTTATAAAATACAAATGATAGTGTTTATAAGAGTAAAACAAGGAACGCCAATAAATGACGAAAGTACTAATTAAAGTATCAGTGTTCAATCATTTTAGTGATATATTCACAATTGAGACGTCGTCATACGGCTTGTCAGTTTTCGGATTAGTCTTCACCATTGAGATACTTTGAACTGTTTCCATTCCACGTACCACCCTTCCGAACACAGTGTGCTTTCCATCCAACCAAGGCTGTTGATAGAAAAAAATGCATTCGAATTACTAACTGAAAGTTGTAGTAAATCTCTGTGTTAACTACCAACCGTGGGAATAACGGTGATGAAGAACTGACTGCCATTAGTATTTGGACCGGCATTTGCCATACTCAAGGTATACGGCCGATCATGTTTTAGCGTTGGGTGAAATTCGTCTTCGAATTCACCTCCCCAAATGGATTCTCCGCCAGTTCCAACGCCTTAAAGTAAAATGCATTTTGTGAGCTGTTTGTGTACAAAATCAAACTAACTTTACATATTTATTTATAAAATGACGTGTACCTGTAGGATCTCCGGTTTGAAGCATGAAACCTTTGATTACTCTGTGAAAGATGTGCCCATTGTAGTATCCATTTTTGGCATGGACGCAAAAGTTTTCAACTGATTTCGGACATTCCTTTCCGAACAATCGTACTGTTATGTCTCCTTTTGTAGTGTGGATAACTGCAGTGTCAAATATTTTCTGTCCAACTGTAAAAATAATACAAAAAAAAATATTTAAAAAAAGCTTAAACTTGGGTCAGAAGAGTTATACACTTAATGCCGAAGTCAGTGTTAATTTTAAATAATTTATAAATAAATTTTGCATTTATAATCACAAAAACCTATTGACAAGGCCCATCCGCCTGCCCAAAAAAAATTGGACTTGCCTGAATTCGATGCTGATGGGGATTTTTTTAAACACCCAAAGCACATTTTGAATTTTTACTTTTTTAATTAAATATAAATACACAGGCAATTTTGGTCATTCTAAATGGAGTTTTGTTTTTATCTTGAATTTTGGAAATGAAAAAAGTCCTGAACTTGAAACACGTTCTGTCACTTGCCAACATAGTTTTGTTCAATATAGCTTCTACTGAAAAAATGAACTTACATGAATCATCCGTTGCAGAAATAATTTCCTCCTTGCTTGGTTTTTCATTGAATACATCCCTGTCCGAGCTTTCATTCAGTTTCCCAAAGTCTCGTGTGGAGAACATGTAGAACCGATTCTTTTTGAAACTTGTACAAAATAGAGTAGGATCGGCACTGACATTATCCAATGTAGGATTATCTGCACCCTCCAATTCAACACTGGTTGTGCTGATTGGTTTCTTGACCTTCCCTTGGAACAAGCTCATAGCTAGTATTCTCAAATTTTCCGGCTTTCCCAAGTACCTCACAAACTCATTGGTGTAAATATTAACAAGTTTTACTCCAAAAATTGTAGGATAGAGTAAAAAGTTGCTCGTTTCATCAAAACTCATAGTGGAAAACTTTAAAAAGTCGGACTTTTCCAACTCCTTTTCCATTGCCATCCGCCTCCCAAAATCCATCGTGGGTAAGAGTTGGTCCGTTTGTTGCATCAATTGAATGCTATGCATGCTCTCATCAATAACAAGTTTCCTTCTCCCACGAAGAAAATCAAATAGACAAATCTATAAACCATAAACAAAGTCATCTCATGAAAATCAATTTACAAATCAGTGAGCAAAACATAAAACGTACAACTTACTTTTCGATTACTCGTCAGAGTAGCAAATAATTTACCATTAGGGCTTAAACAAGCCGTATGGATTTTTACTTTATCTTTCACAAACTGAAATAAATCAGTATCAAGTTTTGATTCANAAACGGACAACTTACTTTTCGATTACTCGTCAGAGTAGCAAATAATTTACCATTAGGGCTTAAACAAGCCGTATGGATTTTTACTTTATCTTTCACAAACTGAAATAAATCAGTATCAAGTTTTGATTCAAACTTTAGATTTTTAGGAAACTGAAAATCTGATTTGTATCCCGTCCAATATTCAACCATTCCTGAACTGTCAAATGAAATGGCACAATCAAAAATGGAATTGTATCTGATAACTGAGACTGGACTGCGGTGAACAGATTCTAAAATCTTTAAAGCTTCGTTCCCATCCTGCCGTCCGTCATACACATAAATCTTTCCGGAATCTTCATCTGACCTAAAATATTACAGATCACAAATATCACAATAATGAATTAACTTCAAATAAGCAAATTCTCTTACACAGCTAGAGCTTGAACAGCATCTCCAGAACGGTGAATCCATTCACAGGTCAAAGGAGTGTAGTCGGATTTTATCATATTGATCATGTCTGAACATATAAAATCAACATTTAATATCTTGGACATAAATCTATATAGCCCCAGCACAGAAGCAAAAGTGGTTAAAACCTTACCAAAGTTAATAACGTCGAAAACTTTAATAGATTTATCATTGGATACGGAACAAAGGAGCGATCCTGTATGATTTGTGCAAAGGCCCTGAATATTTCCCAAATGACAGCGAAAGTGTTTAACAAATTCAACTCCTTCATCCTGCTTTTTCCAAAATTTGACATGACCATCCACGCTTCCCGTCACGACAAAATCAGTGCTACAAAGAAATAAGATCGTCAACACATTAATTAACACCCTATTAAAACAGTGACTATTACAAGGTTATAAAAATATTACTTGGTCACTACGACATGAGATACAATATCTCGATGCATGTAACTTTTCTCGTAGTAATCAGCATCCGGTAAATTCGCCAAATAGAGTTCTTGATGTCGTAAAACTACAACGAAATTAAAGTATTTGGGTTTATATTTTACTTTTCAAAAATAACTGTCTCTTAACATTGTTATCATTACCTTTTTTGGGAGGAAGAGCTTCAACAGGAGGCTTATCATCATCCCCCGCTGTTACCGGCATGGGGCCGATTACTTCATCGTCACTGTCGTCGTCGTCGTCATTATCTCCCGTCTCCAGTGGCCTTTTCTTTCCCCGTTTTTCCTCGTCCGACATTTTTTTATTATTGTATTCCCGTGAATTGAATTAAATTCACTTTATTCTCAAAAAATATAAATTGGAGAGCAGTCCAAGGAAAACAAACCGGCCAAAACGAGTGGCTGAAAGTTCCCACAAGTTCTCACACCGCCTCGGCTGCCGTAAATGCAAATTTTCAGGAATTAAACATCTGATTCAGATGATCTGAACGAAACTCATTTCAGATAAGAATATAAAATAAATAGTCATAAAACAAATGATGCACAACCACAACGGCGACAGGGGATCAGGTGAGTTGTGAGATTGAAATCGTTTATCAGGGAGGGATACAATGAACAGTAAAATTGCAAGGGATCGTCATATTTGCAGGTGATACCCGAACTGACCAGGCGACACTTATTAAGGATGCAGTACAACATATCATTCTTCTCGCTCCGCAAAAGAAAGGAGCAATTAAGAAGTCGGAACTATTGAAAAGTATGAATGGTCAACCTAAGGACTTCAAGCGGACTGTGGCAGGGATTGCAGGAACTCTGGATGATGTTTTTGGTCTCAAATTGACTGGAATTGTGCAGGGTGCCGGTGCCGATAACTCGTGGAAAGAATGCCCACTGGATACTGCTAACCATTTCATGGCAGTCAGCAAGGTACGTAGGGCGTCAGAATTGTTGGATGTTAATATTAATTAAATTAACTAGCATCTAATTCACATTTATTGATAAGGTACCGCGCGTGCCTTTGGAAAATTTAGCTTGTCGCTCGGATCAGAAGAATGACGTAAAAGAGAGTGCTGTTCATGTTATTCTGCACAGTTTGTATATCGCCAATCGAGACTTGGATGAAGGTAGAGTATGAGAACTTTTATTATGAATTTTATTATTTTTATATCCTCTTTAATGTTCCACATAGAATATATTTGGCGACTGCTGGAGAACAGTAAACTGGATGAAGCATGCCCTCAGCGAGATGATTTGCGAAAGTTTTTGAAGGCTGTGAGTCAGTACTTATTCGTGGTTCTGGTTTTATAATTTAACGCCGTCGCCTGAGTACGATAATTTATTATTCTTTAGGAATTGGTTGACCCTATGTATGCTGTACGAACGGAAGTAAAATCAACGGAAGAGTTAGCTTACCGTTACTCATGGGGTATTCGATCGGAACTGGAGTGCGACAAGTATGAATTGTTGAAACACATTGCAAATGTAAGATCAGTTTGTTTACACAAAGTTTAAAATAATAATATATTCTTCATGATTGACTGGCATGCATGTTTTTTGTAGACGTTGCAAAAACCAATGGCAAGTTTCAAAAAGCATTACGATGTATTGCTTAAAGACAAAAAGTATGAAAAACGGATGGCCGCTGATAATAGCGGTCAGGACACTCAGAATGGGAATGATGCAACAAATTCAAACGAAGAAGACGAGGATTTGCCAGAAATTGTTCTGGATGAGGATATTGTTGAAGAAGAGGAGGAACCTGAACCGGTCGTTAGAAAGAGTTCAAGGAAGAATCGCACTTGAAGCTGTTACAATAGGAGGAAAGCCAAAACGATATCATTATACATACGTTCCTCTCTTTATCTAATTTTAGAAGTGGTTACGTACAGCGCAATTTGACCTTTTTTCTTATCATTTTGATTCTTCTTTGGCTTTCAATTCAAACCGGAGGGAACTATAATAATAAAAATATTAAGTATAATATCTTAGAATTTTTTTATTCTTTTGTATCATAGAAACGGTACTGCAGCTAAAGGAATAAAATTAGTATGCCGATAAAAAAAACTTGAAAAACTTTGGAGATTTTTCCCACTTTCCAGAAAATAATAATATTGCATAAAAATGCTTCTCCTTTGGTCTATTCAGTCATGGGCGTCGGTAATTCAAAAGTAGAACCGGAAATTTTACAGTTCAAAAGGAATATTTTAAAGAGTTATGCCTCATTCCCTTTATCCAATCCGGAACAATCTTTTTGGGAGAAAGCAGTGAAATTTGATCAAGTCAACCCACCAGACACAAACAACATGATGTCCCCAGCCCCATCGGGTAACAAGGAACAGTCCGATAACAAGAGTAATGGGAACATCTCGGGAAATGACAATGGCAGCTCAAACAAGTTACCTTATAACAAAGACCGTATCTGCAACTATCCGACAAACAACCCACCTCGAAGACGGCTTATCCATCCTCCGACGGTGATATATATTTCGAGACAACCATTGTTGTAAAGTGCCCTGTCGAAAATATACCCCAACACCTTTGGAACCGGATGAAAGTAACGTCCCAGACGCTGGCGCAGTCACTTTGCAGGACTCCATCGGCACCATTGTCCTCCCACCTTTTCGCCATTGGCAAATATTTCCTGGAAATAACCGATTTTATTGTGACGGTCGAATCATAACTGGGCCCGACAGACTGGTTTTCTATTTAAGCTTCGGCCTTCTTAATTTGGTGTTTGCATTATTTGCTGGCGTTGTGTAAGTTGTTGAATATTCTTTACACATTTGGAATTTTGAATTGTAGCAAATGTCGTAATGATTACTTTTGTCATATTCTTTTAGTTTACCTTTGGAAGGGTCAAAGGACGCATGCGCAGCTTATGGCGTGGGTGCAGCCACTGGACTACTTTACTTTTACTGCGTCTCAACAATGCTATGTGCAGCCTTGACGGATCCTGGAATTGTTCCAAGAGCATCACAGGCCGAAGTGGAATCCACAATGAAACACAATTTTTCTTTCCGAAATCCCATCGGAGTCCAACCTTTTATTCGGGAACGGGTCAACGGAAAAGATACGATTCGTCGCTGGTGTCACACCTGCCTATTCTATAAACCCCCACGAGCAACGCATTGTCGTGCTTGTGATAATTGTGTGGGTAAGGATCCAGTACTGTTTTGAGGACCAAAATGAATCTGGAACATAAAATTTCTTGTTATTTTTTATAGATCGATTCGATCATCATTGTCCATTCCTTGGGAATTGTGTTGGGCAGCGGAATTATCATTTTTTCCTTGCATTTTTAATCGCTATCGTAGTGTCCGGATGTTTTATCATTTTAAACTGCATTTGGGTCCTATATACGAGTATGTTTGTATCATATAGTCTTAATTATTTGCTAATTAAGATTTCAGAGAATTTCAGTAACAGTTTTTGTAATCTCAGATTTCATGGCGTCCAAGGACCATGTACACACCATTTCTAGAGGGGAAATAATTTGTACTATTCTCACCGCAACACTTGCCATCAGCTCAATCATACCAGTCATGGTGTTGCTATTTATGCACATTGGTCTCGTCACTTCGGAATTAACGACAAATGAAGATGTAACCATTTAATCAGACAAAGCATAATATGGTAGTGACTGTAAATTATTTGAAAAATACAATATTTTAGCTGAAACGATCCTATGGCGCTCAAAACCCTTACGACAGAGGAAGTAAGCGAAAAAATTGCATTGGGATCCTCTGCTCTCCAAAAGTACCGAGCTTGATAAGTATGTGATTTGTTTAATCGATTTTATTTAATTTCCGGACATAATTTCCGGTTTAGAAGCAAATTCAAACTGAGTGAATCTATTTTTTGCAGGTCGTCGAGATTTCGTGACCAGGGAATGGTTAAATTCATTGGAACAATTCGAATCTGTAAACATTACGTTACTGAAAAGGGTTAGGCATTACTTTTTAGCACACATCTTGAGTCTTTTGTCGTGTCATTTTCAAAATCAATTAATATCAGTCGTCTTTTCTTCTACATTTTTGCTTTTAGTTTGGCAGACCACCAAATTATGATGAACCGAATTCTCCACGCATCCAAATCCGTCCAAACAATGCAGAACTTCCAGGAGAATTGAAAGATGCCTCAAATAAAAATAAGTCGTTTGTCTTTATGCATCAAAAAAGTGAACCGGATATCATTAAGAAATTAAGGGAGAATACCGCTGCAGGGGATCGTGCATTCGACGATCACAGTGAAGGTAAAAACAACTCCTTAATATCTAGTGTCAATTGCTTTAATCTACTACGACTTGCAGGATCCATGAGAAGGTTCAAATTCAGCGATGAAAATGCAAATGAGATCTCGAAAAGAAGTCGTACCGCTGCGATGACATTGGAAGAGGAACTACATAACCTCCGACATACATCAGATAGACACCTGGCAAGTCTATTAGTGAGGAAGGAACAGGGTTTAAGAAATGCATTTAGCGAATATGACCTGGGAACTGGTCGCAGTCGAGATTTAGGTGGCTGGAAAAATAGTCAAAGAACCAGCTACCAACGCTATACTCCGTAATAAAATAAAAATATGGAAACTAAACAAGTGTGTAGAATTTAGAGTAGAGTAGATTATTATGTAGTAGTTCCAAGCCGGATAATTTCCAACCAGAGATAAAATGCTTAAATGTATTGTGCGTAGATTTCTGATGTCGCAAATATATATCGATAATAATAATATTATAATTTGTTTGGTTTCTCTTCAACTCTTTACGACGTCATTTTATTGCCTACATGAACCAGATAATATTCCTCCATGACTTTATGTCTGCAAATTAGAAATACTCATGCCATGTCTGGCGTCTAGAAATAGTGGAAAGTTGCTTATTACGTATTCATACTAGAATAGGAATGAGATATGGTTTGTCACAATTTATGACCGAATCAAATTCATTCGAGACTGCATACGGATCACAGGAAGTAAAAATAATCCTGAACATGGATACTCGCATTTTGACCTTTTTCCTACTTGTACAATTATACGGATCTTTAGTAAGTGCAATTGGTAGACATTTCAGTTTTTTTTCAAAATACCGAGATTCTGCATTTTTTTTAGGTCTTTGGAGAAATACTTCACAAACCAGCTCTTTGTGATGCAGAGGGCATTCATGCGGAGATTCAAAAAGTCAGTCGTACTTATTTATCATGAAATTTCTGTGTTTCACAACTTATAAAATTATCATCGTGCATCTCAACACTTTCAGGCCATTCAAAAACTGAAAGAAATTCAAGCACAACCCGTCAATAAGAGTAATGCTACCATTAAGATTTTAAGACAGGATGGAGACGACGACGATGATATTCCGTACTATGTCCCGGCCATCGCTAAAGTAATTGGATCCGTCCTGGCGCAAAATGCTAGCAGCGTTATTGAAGAATCACTTGGCTTCATTCCACCCGAAGTGAATACTCAGATCCAGTACGTTTTGGGGCTTGTGGCAGAAACTGTAAAAAATCTTAAACCCACTCCATCCACAACAACAGTGTCCCCCAAGAAAGTAGTTCAAGTCCCCCAAGAAGCCTTGTCTTCTGGAGGAAATATCACTGAAGAACAGCAAGTAGCACAGATTGAGGCGTTCCTGGCGTTTGCATTGGCGCAAGAAATTGGAGCAAGCATTGGCGCAAATACTAGTGCGTTCCCTCGACCAAGCAGCAATTCAGATGCGTATTCAAATCCTCCTTCGACCTCCACAACGGTGCCTTTGCATGTTGTGCAAGATCAACCACCTCTCCAAACAGTGCAGACAGTATCCGACATAACATTGTCCCCTGAACCTTCATCCCTTCAGGAGTTATTTTCCTCTACATTCAAAACCTTCGATGTCCGAGGCGTAAACTCGGATCGAGTCTCGTCCGAGGGAGGACTTGCAATTTATGCTCCCAATTATGCGCCCAACTATATTGCGACCACTACCACGCCCAAAATTCCAGTTTATGCACCCGCTTTTGACCACCACAGTTTCACCGTTTCGCCATCAACATCATCGCCCTTAAAACTTATTGTCACCGAAAAAGACGACACAAACAGCACCACGGAAGGTTCAGTTGAGACTGAGACGGATGAGACCGAGACACCTCTTCCAACTACGACCGATGAGGATGATGACGACTATGAAGATAATGATAACTAATATTTACTAACTATTTCATAATAATGCAGTAACTGCCTTGTTTAATTTTATTTACTTTACGTAAATTGTTTACAAGTTATCGGCAAAACACATATTTCGGAATAATATTTTCAATGTAACTTAAAATGTGGTTTCTCAATTCGTCGCAAGAATTATGAGAAATTCCATGTTACTGGGAACCTTCCTACGCCCAAGTCTCGAAGCTTTTTGAATGCGGCCGGCGACAAGTCAATATCTCCCATTTTGCATCCCATACATTTATCTTTTATTCGAACCCTAACACTTCGACCACCAGCTTTTCGATCAGTGACGGTTGCGCTTTTTTTGCAAATTTTATCGGTGTTTGGGTTTGCAGAATTCCAGTGCCCAGGGGCTACCGCAGCTACGAGATCATTGTCCGTAAACCGTTCTCCACAAGCAGTCATTCCTGAGTAATAGTGTAAAATATTTGTTTATGACATAAAAAAGCCTATATATCTGCAAAAGTTATATTTGTCAAATTAAAACCCCGAGGATCACCTAGATTATAGTAAGTGGCGTCTCCAGTCACTGTAGAAAATGCATAATGTAAATCTTAAGTTAGAAATCCCTCCAAAATATCAAAATTATTATGACCGATTACGTGCTCGTGTAGTGGAGACAAAATTTAAGATAAGAGCATTTAATAATGCCACAATAACGAGGATATGCATTTTCTGTAGTTTAATCAGTATGCAAAGTCAATGTGCTACCATTCCACAAATGAATGTACTACCATTTTTGCTGCAGTTTTATATTGCATTTCAATCAATAAATCAAAATTCATGTTTGCACAAAACCTTTGTATCTGGAAGTGTCAGACGAAAATAAATAATTTATTGCATTCCTGAATAACTTTACTCGAAGACCACAAACAATTGTAATTTTCTTGCCCAAAATAATTGTAATGACAAATTATAGCTTTTACATCAATTTTAAGCAATATTGCAACATACTTATTGCGGTCGCCTGTTGAGCCATTAATTGTATCGCACAAATACAAATATGTAATATCCAGAATTTTTTTTTACATCTGTGTCAACAACTCTTTCTCCGATGTCATAAATCTTTTAAAAGCACAAACATTTAAAATTATTTCTACGAATTTCTTTTAAGTGTTTCAAGTCAGCGTATTGCAATTGCAGAAAATTCATCGAGATCCAAAGTTTCCTCAATAGCCACATACTCATATTCATTTTGGCTTTTTACAATAACTTTGTCGAATTTATACAGGGTTGGAAACTGATTTCTTCTCTCAAGCACATGGTTATAAATGCTCTTTATGAACGGTATCCAACTCGTAGTAAACCCCGCTTCGGCCCCCAAAGTTTTGAAATAGTTCCAAGGATTATCTTCAAATGAATGACTTTTACTAATGCCCAATCCATTGTTTGCCTTTAGATTAAAATCGTACTGAATCTGTTCATTCATTTCCACCTCGCTCGGAAGTTTTACTTTTCCTTCTAGGAATTTTGTATAAAAACGGGCCTGCAACAGTAATTCAATAAATGCCAGTCGTTTATGAGAAGAAAACATGACATAATTACCACGCACTTGACAATCAGCAAGTGGTAATGCTGGGTTGAGAAACGTCAGTCCAAAAAATGCCAATGAAGTGAATTTTGAATGAATAAAATGACGATAAAGCGGAGTCACATATTTTCCTTCGACAACTTCCATCTCACAGTCATCCAAGGTTAGGAATGGATATTCGTACAGATAACCTGCAATCATTAAGACGGACGTATAGTTTTATCTCAGAAACAGTGCAAATGACTCGGGTTATGTGTTAATTATCACTACCAGTGCAGAACAAGATAATGTCTACTGCAGATTTTGTTCCATCCTCAAAAACGACTCCCGTTTCGTTGGCTGATTTCACTTTGCCAATTTGACGAACATTTCCCGGCAGCCAACATTCTTCAAATGCATTCCCTTTGTTGGAAAACATGACCTGTAACGAAGTAATTCGTTAAATTGTTCGTCATGTAATTCAATTACTACTCCTTGTCAAATTATACCTCTGTAGCAGTGGATGCAATTTCCGTAGCTAGATCCAAACCAGATAATCCACCTCCGATTACGAGAACCGTGTCCACTCCCGAGAATCTGGATGGTTTTCTGTAATCCTTGCTGTGCATTATTTCACCCTTAAATAGTTCTTGGTTTGGAATTGTTGGTTGGAATGGCTTGAAACAATGCCTGTTGTGACAGAATGTTGTTTTCGGAATAAATATTTTGTTCTTAAATTACAATAAGGACATTGACGAGATTATTTACCCATTGCAAATAATCACGGAATCAAACTCTTGAGTGTGGCATGATTTTGTTGTTAGATCTTCCACAGTGACCATCCAATTTGTATCTGCATGAGGTGATCTAGGATTCACGCTGACAACTCGATGTTTAAACTGTGTCATGGAAGGTCAAGAATGTATAATTGAGTCTTCATTTTAATAGTTCTAGCCAGAGTGAGTAATAATGTTGGCATACTTTAATATATCGCAACAATTTGTACGATGCAGCATACTCGTTCATGTAAGTGATCATTTCTTTATGAGTTAGAAATGATCCTGCAGTTGGTCCAATGGGAAAATTGGGATATTCCATTAATTGTTTTGGAAGGTGTGTCCTGCATGAAGGAATACTCGTAATTATAAAATATTCAATGCTTATCATTATGTTCTACTGTGCTATTTCAAGTTATACCTCAAACTTTTGTACATAGAGCTATGTGCTGGTTCTCCACTTTTAGTTGTGGTTGAGTCTGAATACAGCCATAATCCGCCAATGGCTTCTCCCTGCTCATAAACTACTAAATCCAAGTTAAGACTTTCACTTACATGTCGAATAGCTGGTAGTCCCGAAGCCCCTGCTCCGATAATGCAAACTTTTTTCATGTTCAAGATTTCCTTTTATTCCGATGAAGTCAGAAGTGTTAATTTGGTGGGTGCAAAACTCCCGTTCTGCAGACGCCTTAGCTCAAGAAACTCTCAAGTTCAACTGATACGAAGGATTTGGATAAAGCTACAATTTGCACATTTCTATGGGATAAAGCTCGCTCAGTCAATTTTGGGGATGAATAGAGTGAAGCAATCGGTATGACTATGCCATTTTCCGTCTTGATTGACCGAGGATAAGAGTCATACGATTATGCATTTAGTTTTATGCGCACCAGTGACATTGCCATAAATAAACAAATTGAATTGATCGATCCGATCAATCCACAAAAGTTCAGAGAAAGGTTATGAGTTAAATCTTGTAAAATTATCTTGTGTAATTAATTTAAAGGTGATGAAATGTACTACTATAAGTACTATGTTGCATCATTTGCATGCTTAGCGAACTTAATTATTGTCATTTTGCTCAGTCAACAGGAAAAAAGTAGGGGCAGTGCTGTAATTTCGTCAGTCTATAAAGAGACATCCCGATAAAATTTGGCATACCTTTTGGAGTTCTTAATAAAAGTATAAGCTACGTGGAATATGCTATGCTGTAATTTTGAAGAATTCTTTTAAAAAATTAGGTAAAAGAAATTCGTTATTCATGGCACATAAAATAATTTATTAAGTCCTTCAGTTCTGCGTATAAAAGGATATGTTACTGTCTGTTCAAAAACTAGTATTTCTAAATAATGTGAATAAATAAATTGGTCGAAATCCAATTATGTCAATCAAAGTTACTTAAAAACAGGTGAAAACTAAAATTGTTGCATATACTAAATAATAACTAGTGAGTCTTACAAAACCTTCCCAATACGAATTTGTAGTTTTTGAGCCAACCACATTTCTCGATAGAGACTTCCTTCCGTACGCATTAGCTCAGAATGCGTTCCAACTTCTCGAACTCGACCATTTTTCATTGCCACAATTTGATCCGAGTTTTGAATTGAACTTAGCCGATGTGCAATTGTGACACATGTTCTTCCTTCTCCAGCAACATCCAAGGCTTGTTGAACCACTTTCTCCGACTCTGTGTCCAACGCACTAGTCGCCTCATCCAAAATCAGAAGGTGTGGACTTCTAACCAGGGCACGCGCTATTGCCACGCGTTGCTTCTGTCCTATAATTTGTTTAAATGTTTGCATTAGTTAGTTATTAGTTTGCATTTCTTTAGATTTATAAATTGTTTCCTGACCTCCACTCAGTTGACTACCTAACGTACCCACTCGGGTCTCGTATCCCTGTTATTATGATTTAATTAAAAATTATTTCAAGTTACATTTATTATTAAAAAGCATTTGAAATTTAAGTAAAAAAACATACCGCTGGCAGTCCAACTATGAATTCGTGAATATTTGCCATTTTTGCCGCAGAAATAATTTCCGTCATTGCAATTTTCCTTGACGTATCGCCGTAAGCAATGTTTTCCGCTATAGTATAATCAAATAGAATAGGTTCTTGAGAAACGAGAGCCATTTGCTTCCGGATGTTGTCCAAGTTTAACATTTGGAGGTCCACATCATCGAAACACTAAATTTTGCAAATAATGCGTTCTATTCAGGATCATTTTTCTTCCGATTTAAATCAAGAAGAATGGCTTACAATGTTTCCGGAAACGGGGTCATAAAAACGGAGAATTAAAGCTGCGCATGTGCTTTTCCCAGATCCACTGCATTAAAAAATTAGATTATACGACTCGGCTTCATTTTTAATCGGGATAAAAAATCAAACCTTGGACCAACTAATGCAATATTTGACCCTGGAGGGCAGTTTAAATTCATGTTTCTTAGAACACGGACGCTTTTACGGTTCTGGTAGTGAAAGTTGACCTTCTTCATATCCAATTTTCCTTCAACAGAGTTCTGAATTCATGTCAGAAACATGATTTGTAAATAAAATTCTTATCATAGAGACCTCGTACACTTTAATTTTTAAAAAAACATACCAAGCACAGATTTGTAGAATATCTGGAAATGCTTGGTATTCTATCTAACAATTTAAATATTCTAACAGCAGCGATTTTTCCTACAAGTAAGGCAAACCAGTATTAGTTTATTTTTTTGTAATTCAAAATTGATTAAAACCTTTGTCATAATCCGGCGCAAAACTCATGGCAGCCCCACCCGAGGTCGTGCAGAATATTAATGCTTCAGCCACTCTGTTATTTTTTATTACAACATTATTAAAATTGTAATTATCTGCTTTCATGAACGAGTAATGGACATACGTGAACACGTCCGCAATATTTATACATTCTTCCTGAACCAGATATCCTCCATAAAATTGGCTGAGACCGTAGCAGAAGTAACCCGCAGATGTCGTTAATCCATAAACCAAACCTCTTATGTGAGCTCGCCTTTTGTTAATTCTATTCCAGAGTACAAAAAATCAAGAATGTGTTGACTTAATTTTTATAAAATTTTGCAATTTATTACCTATGCGAATCAGCCAAGGCTTCAGAATAAAGCTCCAAAAACTTTTTCTCCGCACAAAGACTGGCAACGGTACGAATATTGCTAACAGCTTCAACGGCAAGATTGCAAGATTTTTCAATTGACTCCTTCTCAATTGTATTATCTGACCCTAGAACCCTCCCCTCCAAAAATGCACCATAGACCATCACAGGAACACACAACATTGTCACTGCACTTAATTTAGGACATAGATAGAATGACATAGCAGCAGCCCCGAAAACTATAACTGAAGCCTGAATGACACCAGCTAATCTGTTCCCAGTTACCTAAATTGATACAAAAATGCAAAATTACAGATTACAATTTAATTTTGAGACTGATATGCTAAAGTTATTCCATTCTTAGACATACCCCTCGTAAACTTGTCGCATCTGTTGACAACCTTGCACATAAATTTCCAACTGTGTTATCAGGATTATCAAAAAAGGACATGTCCTGGTCCAAAACGGCAGAAAATATAATTTTTCTCATCCTGTAAGTGAATTTCTCTCCTCCAAGTCCAACCAGAAGATGTTGCAGAAATCCATCCAACCCCACAACTGCTGCTATAATTGTGTACATCATTGCAAACAAATCCCCTTTGTTCCTCACTTCAAAGTCGTCCTTTGAAGTGAAAATCTGAATAAATCTCCCGAAGATGTATGCGTAAACTGGGAGCTGCAGTCCCTTTAAAATGGAGCAAACAATGACACCAATCAAGTAGGGCCATTCCTTGAAATTTAGTCGCCATAATCGCCACAAAGACGCTTTCTCCGAAGGAGTGGTGCCTGTTTTTCCTGGTACACTGTCCTGGTCATATTTCAGTAGTGTTTCTTCCAATGATCCTTCACTGATAAGTCTTGATCTTGCATTTCCCTGCTCTTGCGTATTACGGTTGGTGGTAGTCTCAATATCTTTACAAAATGTGTCTCCTGTTTCGTTTTCTTCGTCTAGAAACTCGTCCGCAGGTAATGTGAGTTCTTCTTTATCCTCTTGGGACATGACCAGATTGTAGTAAAGCCCTTTTAATTCCATTAACTCGAGGTGACTTCCGATCTCCTTTACCTGAACAAATAGGTGTTTTAGATTCAATTAAAACTTTGAACCCAATCTTGGATACCTTTCCATCCTCAATTGCAACAACCATGTCAGCCGCTTTAATTGTAGATAAGCGATGCGCAATTATGATTGTTGTTCGACCAGATCGAGCTCTCTCCAAAGCGGCTTGAACAATTGATTCAGAAGAAAAGTCTAGAGCTGAAGTCGCTTCATCAAGCAAAAGGATGGGAGGATTTCGAATGAGAGCCCTTGCTAAACAGAAAAATTATCTCTGAGTCTCTGACCCGCATTGAAAATGGTATTAAATTACGAATTTTAACAAAACAAACCAATAGCAATACGTTGCTTCTGTCCTCCGGATAGCTGACTTCCACGCTCTCCTGAATTTGTATTATAGCCCTGAATGACACCAGCGTTAAAAAAACTACGGAAGTTTATGAATTTCAAAAAAATCTGTGAGTGATTTCCTACCAGTGGTAGCTGTGAAATAAAATCATGGGCAAATGCGATTTTCGCGACTTTTTGAACATCGTCTAATGACACATTTTCTGATCCGAAGGAAATATTTTGAGCAATTGTTGCATTGAAGAGGACCGGCTCCTGACCAACCATCCCTAGAAATATCATAAAATTGATTGGCACATATAATCATGAGTATCGTAATATTTATAAAAGTTTTAAAAACTAGAAAAACTTGTGTACCCATTTGAGACCGTAGCCAGTTGATATTGTAATCCTAAGGAAAGTTTGTTAATAAATTTCTAGGCTTCTCGACAAAAATGGGGCAAAACAAATGGATACCTTAATGTTCAATCCGTCGAGCAAAATCGTCCCTGAGGTAGGGTCATAAAATCTTTGTAGAAGCTGGATACAAGTGCTCTTTCCACAGCCTAAAATTTGTAAATCTCAATAGTCATCTGACTTGCGTTTACAAAAATTGACTAAAAAACATTACCTGAGCTCCCAACCAACGCTACAGTTTGTCCCGGAGATATTGATAATGTAAGATTTTGTAGTATCTGCAGCGAAAAAGGGTGAGAATTGTACAAATGACACAAACACTCCTTGCAGGTTTGATTAACAACTCACAGGAATAGAAGGTCTTGTTGGATAACTGAAGTTAACATTTGTGAATTCTATTTTGCCACTTGCTCTACCAACAGGAACAACTCCGCTTTCTGACAAGCTGTCAATTTCTGATACTCTAAAAATATAGGTACGACGGCATGCGTCAGTAAAGCATTGTCTCAAACCTATTTACGAATACCTATTCAGAACCGGAAATATTCCTTTGGCAGCCCCAGCACCTTCCGCAAAAGCAGAAAGGTATTGAGAAGAATCACCAATGTAATAACCAGCCATGAGAATACTAAAAAATATCTAAACAACAAGTTCCAAATTAAATACCATCCAACATTATTTTCTCTGGCTTTCTCTCACCATAAGCAGGTTATCTGGGCCGTAAATATCATCTCCAGTCTCCCGACTCTTCAATATCAAATGTGTCCCGTACCAGAATGCAAATGCAAAGTTTGCATAAGAAATAAACCAATTCAATCCATTTCCAATTGCAGTAAGAAGGTGTTTTTTATTAGCAACTTTCTTGGCATGTAGGATTTTCTCATCATATCTTCCCATCTCCTTTTCCTGTCCATTAAAAGCGGTCACGGTTTTTATATTTGTAAAAACTTCTTCTGCCACTGAACCTATTCAAAACCGGAAATATTCGAAAATATATTATAAAAATATTCCGGTTTTTCTTTATACCATATTCAATGATAAATACTTACCCGCAGCGGAGTAAGCATTTTGTTCTTTTTCTGCCATTCGACTAGAAATTGAGGTACTAAATCCAGTTATCATCATTACTGTCGGCATCATTGCCATCAGAGCCAGGGTCAGTTTCCATCCAAAATAAAAAGAGAGTCCGATGAGAAATACGGAATTCGCCATGTAAGCAATAAACATTCCTATCTTTTCACTGATGGCGTCTTGGATTTTCAGCATATCCCTGCAAGACCATAAATAAGTACCGTTAAGTCATAAGTTTTTCATAAAACCAAGTTAACGAGTCTGCAAAAAAGGTCACATAACAAAAGATTTTCTCACTCGACTAGACGACTAGAGAAATCCCTCTTTGCATTTTTGTCAAACCACGAAATGTCCTGACGCAACAATTGTTCAAAGTATATTTTCCTAATTTTATAAATCTGGTAATGAAAAAAGAATTTTTTTTAACGCCCTCCAAAATAAAAAACTTAGTATTTTTCGTCTTAGTTTGCTTACTTGATTTTCTGCAATAGAGTTGAAGCATGCTACAATAATGTAGCCGAGTATGAATGAGGCAACCCCACCCCCACATTGCATCCCCGTAAAAGTTTCAACTTCTCTCATAAATGGAGTTGAGAAGGGTGACGTTGTATTTGAGGGATCCGGGGGACATTTTGACATATTGGATGCTTTCTCCACCATGGATTTTGTTAATTTCCCAAAAGCCATGTTCTGTATGGCTGGGATTACCTACACATTCCGATATCGTATATCAATATTGCAACCTTAGTGTTATATTTTCAAGATATTTATGAACTATTAAGAAAACCACATACTCCTGTTGCAGCAGACACGATTGCAGCAAAGACTAGAACTGCTTTCTCCCAACGGGATGAGAAACGAAACTAAAAATATTCAACAACTGAAAATTCCCAAAGTAAATCCATGATAAAAAAATAAGTAAAATAACTCACAAGACTAAAATAACTGACATCCGGCAATTCTTCCTGTTCATCAAGGCCTTCGCTATTTCCACCGCCTGGATCCTGTAATGTCGAATCTTCAGAAAGAGTTTGACCCTTAGTCTCATGACCTGAAGATGAGGATGCACATGGAATGAGTCCTGCATTATGAACCCCTTCATCGCAAAGGTCATCAGACGATTCTTCTGAAATTAGTGTTCTGCACAAAACAGAAATTATAGAGATTAGCACATTACCCTTGCCATTTTATTAAAGACTGAAGCTCATTGTTTAATGCCAAAAGTATATGAATAGTTATGCAAAACTGTTTACTGAGTATCCTCTCCTCCAAGACCGGCTTGATTTCGAACCATGATTAACAATTGTTACTTTCGATATAAAACTTGTAACAAATTGCAAACCGTAGTAAAATATTGTAGAAATTGTAAAAATATAGGAAACTTTTAAAATACTAGCACCCGTTTTATTAAAATATAAAGCTTTAAATAAATATCACAATGGTAAAAGTTGTCTAAAAAATAGGAAATGTGTTTTTTAGCGGTGGGATTATGATTCCCATATTCGGGAAACGTGTGAGCTGATGTAATGAGGAGATTCAACCCTTTAAGAGCTTTTGCCGTATAACGCAACTTGCTTTTATTCACCGCACTCTGTCTGTCCGAGTTTTGCATAAGCAAATACATTACAATGACCATTACACAGATCCAGTATGCAAACGTTGGCTTGCTTTGCATTTCGCTAATCTCAACGTTTCAATTGATGTGATAATAAAAGGTTGTTTTTCACACAGATCCACTTGTCGTATGAATATGAAACCACGTTAAGTTATAACACCAAACAGTTAAAAATTTCTTTTCCAAGAATGATTATTCGAACTAAAAAAACATTAAGTTTTGCTTTGCGGCAGATAATAATATGCAAAGGTCATCACATAAAAGCACGCATGAATTTATGTAGTTCAACCATACTGCTTTGGTGGAGTGTCGCTTGTTTCCCGTCACGATTAAGTAGAACGTCTCAATTTGTCGAGTTTATCCAGGCAGCATTTCTCGTAATTCTGAAATTGGGACGCACGAGACATTTCGTAATGACGTCGTTGAATAAAGATCTTGCAAGGATTCAGATTGTATTACGCCATTTCTTGACCGTAGTGAAAGATTGAAACACGAAACTGTTTCAGATTCAGTTGTGAGTTTTGATGTCAGTGTGTATATAGAAGTCTATCGTGGTCTTTGAACTCCAAAATATTAATGACTATCACGTGTAGTTATTATTTTATTTTCAGCCTTCAAATACATATCTTCCCACGGAATTAAAATATGATGGAACAAATGAAAATGATGGATTTCTGAAACCCAAGATCTTGCTTGGCTCAGAAACTTTCAAGAAATTCAAACTACATTCGAAGTCAATTCAATTTTTAATTCAATTATTTCACAACAATGGCATTCAAAGTCAGCCAACAACCAATACAACAATTGCTTATCAGAGGCTAATAATATCACAATATCAGTTCATACAGCACGAGTAAGTGTATGAGAGGAACTTGGCTGGTTGTCCACCTGGACTCCTCCAGCCAAGTCCTCAGTAGTATAGCTGGTGAGTATTTCCGCCTGTCACGCGGACGACCAGGGTTCGATTCCCTGCTGGGGAGGCATACCAAAATTTTTGCACAATTTAATTTTTTGCAAAATTACTAATTGACAGAAAATAAGTCGCGTCACAGAGCAGTAACTTTTGCAATGAGTATTGTCCTGTAGTTTAAAAAATATGATTGGCAAAAATTCTGATGCTATGTACAAACAAGCCACAGGATCGAGAGACATTTTAATATTTTTATTCATTTCTTTACATCAGATAATTTTTACATTTCACTCAGTCATTCCCAAACAGTCGGGTTTAAATATATACGTATTGACTGAAAACCATTATTGTAGCAATTATTGGTGCAAAATTGGAAATGACTAAATTCCCATAAATATATCTTAAATTATTCCGGATGTCAGTTTTTTTCGCGTTCATATTTATGTAATTGTAATTTTAAAAATCTTTTCAGAGCGAAGGTTGAGTGGTACGAGTATAAAATGTTCAGCAATTCTGTATTGATTGGTGCATGGATGTAAAATAAAAAAACGAAAGATGAAAAAGATGCTTAAGACAGAGAGTGTGTATTCAGTTAAAAACTTTGTTTATAATTTTATATAATGTGTATCATCTCTGGTACATTTACAATTTTTTACATAGATTCATTCACAGACTGCTTTTCCTCCGAGAAATCACTTTGCAATACGTATTTCTCATTTGCATAAATGTACTTATTTAATATTAGATCAACACTAAAATTCTATAAAATCTGGTGACAATCTCCTAGCTTAGCTAAATAAAGCTATAGTATCCATACTTTTAGTAGACTTAAGTAAACTTTCCCTACTCACTAATAAAATAATAGGTAATGCATATCTTGTAGTTATGAATGTAAAGTATGCAGTAGATCAATCTTTAGCTTAGCATAGTATAGCAGTTCAACAAACAGTTAATAAGTGTAGGTGGTTGGTTTTGGTATTATGATAAAGACATCCAGATAAAGATAAAGTTGAAATATTTTACTCTAGATTTTTTAACCGTAAATAAATCACCATCCCATCCCCATTTTCCCCATGCTTTCTCTCTCCCTACACCAAAAAATGCCCAACTTTACAAATTATACAATTAGTTGACTTTCCATATTTCTCTACTTAATATTTCTACCCATCCAACCCTTTCCTTAGTCTTATAACTAACCTTATCCCCTATTAATTTAACTAGAGTTTAAAGCACGTCAGCATAAATAGGACCCTTTTTTGATTCAAGAACCATTTTATCTTATCAACCCATCCCAACCAATCTTAATATTTTCCTTACTCACGTTTTCATCTATCATTTATTTTTAATGTAGAAAATGGTGGTGACTTATCTCACAGTCATTATTTCCGCTTTTCTTTAAGACGTCATAGGAAATACCATATAAACCAGGCTACACTCATCAATCAGTACACTCGTTTGTTTCAATTGTTTTCTAAATACTACGTATTTAAATTTCTCATGAAATGCGTGGAAAATTCTGTAAATATTTTATACATGTCGGTAGACTACACACTATTTTTACTGCTAAACTACATACAAATAAGATGCATGCTTCAAATTGATGGAATTGGTTGAATTACGTACAATGACTTTCTCCGTCCGTTACTCCCATAATTACTGACTAATAGGAAGATGCAAGTAACAATTATAGTTCTTAGCGTATGCAATTAATTAGCGCTATTAAAATATCTGAATACACAAAATAAAACAAAATAAAGATTAGAGATACTTCTAATAATCATAAGATAGATGAGAATAAGTGGTCTTATTTAAAATAATCAACTGAAATCTGGCAATGACAAATATTATAAAATATTTTATAATAGTTGTAAGAAGATGTATGATTCATTTTGACCACAAATGTATTCTAGTGGATCATGAATGAATGATTGCTTGTACTTTTTAACATTTCAAATGTCTACATTTTAAAGGTGTACTAATAATTGCAAAAGATTAATTAAGGGAACAGTATACAAAGTTGAAGTACAATCAAATTATAATTATTTAGAACAAAAGATGTGTAAAATTAAAACTTGAGTTTTGGTTTATGAGGATCAATTTTCTAGCACTAAATGACGAAGCCTCTCTCTCTGGGTACGGCATTCTGGAACTGTCAAGTCAACAAATCTCATGGCTTTGCTCTTCTGGTAAAACATTCCAAAATATGACTCTGGCTGGGTATCCAGTTCTTTAGTTAGTTTAGTGCTAATTGTAGTAAGTAACGAAGATGTACGGGTAATTAATGAAGGTACGACGTAACGACACGCTATGTTGCAGTAAGTAAGGTATTTTGTAGGTATTACATATAGTACTGCAAATACTCATACTTCATACACAAACATAGAGGCAGTGTCTTTGCTTTGCTACAAAATCTTAATAAACTATATAAAACATAAACAAGTAAAGGTTACTTATTCCAGTAATTAGTCATAGTTAACAGCTAGAGTTGTTGGTTTGTATGTAAAATGTGAATGGTTTTTTTAAATATCTTCATTTATCTTTGAAGAAGTGCTGAGTTGAGTAAAAAAGGAACATAAAACATTTTAGAATCTAGCAAAAGCGATGCTGCGGCTTGCACCTGAAATTAATTGTGAAAATTGACTCATTAAATTAAGATACTCTTAGGTATGTTATCGGTAGGAGTTTATGGAAAATTAATAAAAAGTACCTCTGGCAGACATCGCAACAGTTCAGTCAACCTGTTCGGCTGAGAAGGTACAGTCACTAGAAAATTGAATAAAGCATTAATTAATCACTGCTCAATTATTTAATCGGCATTTAATTCAGAAAATTGCTCAGTGCATTCAAACGGACATAAAGCTGTAGTAAAACCTACTTTCAAGGAACGTCCTCAGGACTTTTATATAACGTTCTTGAATTTGGGACACCTCATTGGCTTTTGTGCCTAAAATAAAACCAGAAAACATTATAAACACTGCAGATGGATTT
>JAAXNX010000084.1:0-51121 GCA_036491905.1 Folsomia manolachei | reverse complement strand
AATGGGATGTGGTAAAAGTGGAAACAATAAGTAGTGTCGTTATTTGCAACAATAATGAAAGTGTATCAATTATAATGCATCTTTGAGGGAAACCCAACCAACAATGTGACAAATTTAATGGGTTGAAATCTGATGAGCAACAACAATACCAGACTTTGTTGCATGGTTATTTGGGTGTTGTTACAGGTTGCGGGTGTATTACAGCTAAGATATCATCCTGTAAACCATTTCAACAATGGACATTCATTTTTTCAGAGTTAGACAGTAGCAGCATTGGTTGCTTTGTTACGAGCAACTATAATATGCAATGTCCCATTTACTATGCCAAAAGTCTTGATGTTGGATTGCAATTTCACGCAATTCTGAAAATCATCCACCGAAACATCAATGCCGCAATAGATAAGAAAAATAATGAAATGGAGACACATCCATGAACAACGTTCACATTTAGGAAATAATAAAGAAGTAGGCGCCATGAATGCAGAGATCTACTTTAGGAATGAACAACAATTTGCAAAAAGTACGAAACTGCTGCATTATCATTATGCTACCTAACAAAACAATTATTCTCCCTTCCAAACTCACTGAAATGAGTGATACTGCACTACCGTATGTATAAGTTTTAGGTAAATGAATAAGTGCGAAAAGAATGAAGCAAAGCCCAAAGCTCAAGTTGGACAGATTTTCAACGAAGTGAAATAAGAATAAGCAAAATTTTTTCTATCCATCAAAATCGCATCTCTAAATAAGATTGAGTGAGCTGGGAGTGGTGGCGTTTGAGCTTTGAGAAGTTTGTTTGCATCATTGTACCAAAACATGGCTATTTAGTAATGTATGGTTGGTTAAAATATCTTTTTCTCAAAATCATGCCCCTATCGACCGTGTCCTTCCCATTGTTCTGTGAATGATCATGAGTCACCTTTTACAATTATAAATAAATATGATAAAATACAGCATAGAAACCCAAAAGCCTCCCTCAACAAGTTTTACTTGTACGAATTTATTAGCAGCAGTAATTAGAAATTACCTTATACTCTGGGTACACCAACAACTCATAAAAATCAACTCTCTTTTCCCACAAGGAAAACTATTATGGAGTATTTTTCATGGGATGAGTTTCTCATTGGAACAATCAAACGTTTTTCAGAAATTTTTTCTAGGGTCTTGTTTCTAAATACATTTAAATAAATAAAATATGTTTGTATCCCTTATTCTGGCTCCTTTTCCTGAACAGTTTTAAGACAAATATGATGATAACAAAAAATTACTCTTTTATTGTGGCATCACGAGGGAGCATTATTATATTTTTGCATCAACTCATACGACAAAGCTGCTAAGGACTCACTCAAGCAATTGACTACTTGTTAATAATCCAAAAACAAACAAAATCCTTGAGAAAACCTTGATTAAATTTGGTTCGAGCAACTAACAATGGAGTTCCTTTCGTCTCGTTTGCAAGAAACTGCTAAAATATGCAAAAACAACGGATGGGTGCTGGTAAATCTTTGCAAGAAAATTGTGGGTGGAATAGAGAGTAATTGAAATTCGTTGCCTTATTCTTGTTCAGCTTTGTTAATATGTCTTGGTAAATTTTACAAATATGCGAAGAAAGGCTTGTAAATATGCAATGTATGATTTGTGATTTACGTAATACAAGTTTGCGTATGTAGTGCGAAATGTGAAATGTTGCATTTTTTCTGGAATAGACCAATGCGATGCATTCCATGGGTAAAATATAGAAACAACGAATTAGTAACTGAACTGATTAAAAATCTCTATGTGAAATGTTGCATTTTTTCTGGAATAGACCAATGCGATGCATTCCATGGGTAAAATATAGAAACAACGAATTAGTAACTGATTAAAAATCTCAAGTAATGAAAAAAGTTACTATGTTTCTGAAATGTTTGGCATCTTGGACTCCTACATTTACATTTATATAGTTAATGTGGCACAATATAATCAAATATCAAACCCCATTAACAATTGTTGGCAAATCTAATTTATTATCCGAGACAAAAATAATAATAAATAACACGAGCATCCGCTACCATATTCATTTTCAGTTCTGCATTTTGTAAATAAACACGGAAATTGTGGTCTCCTTCTTTATTTCTGTTTATGTAGCAATTTAATTAAGCGGAAACATAATCCTTGGTTCATTTTCATGCCTAGTTTAGCCCGCTATGCGCCCAGAAAAGCATTGGTTTGCTGCAAGATATGTAAAGCAAAACGCTTCCTGTTTTCATTTGGCGAAGCCTCAACTTTTTGCCAAAATTGTGTAGAATCATACGAGTTGAGTAAATGATCCTATGGCTATGGATGGATGTTCTTTACATGGGTTGTGGGTTGGTTGATTGCTAAAAGCATTGTTTTGTAATATCTGCATTGCAAGAAGATGTAGGTCATCAGTTACCCTAAGAGTAGATCACATTTTGGGTGTTATTTGAAATGACATGCATGCTTGGTTGTGAGTAGATAAATATATGACTCATGGACGAAATGGACGTACATAGCATGCTAGATATTTATTTCTAGCTGCATGGATTGGGTGAACTGTGTGAGTCAACCAATTTAACCGGGTCGTGAAATTTAATTACTGTCACACTTTACTTTGCAATGTTTCAACTGATATCTATTCATATTCTGATAAAATGACACCATTCATTCTTCACTGTTAAACATAAAACTGTGATGACGTATGGAAATGAGGCTAAGACACGGCATGACATTGGATTCGGACAACAGCTTTAATAAACTTGACTGGGTCGTAAATCGCCATCATACAAAATTAGTGTCTGACTGCTTTATGTGTACTTCGTTTTCTTGAATGAAGATTATTTTCGCTCAGACAGTGACCAGAGGTGTAGACGGTGGTGCAATGCAATGAAAAAGTAAGTAGATAATTGGCAGTCCACTTCATAATAAATAAGTTCGTAAATTAAATTTGTATAAATTGATGGAATGAAATAATACAAATGATAATGATTTACTGTTATGATTATTATTGGGCTGGGTGCGGGTGGCTGGCCTTGCAAAAATAATTGACGTAATTGGCTGTCATAGAATAATTTGTCTGCAGCTACATTTAAGAGTAACGAGACATGAACTTACATGATTATACAATCATGTGATTTGAAAAATTGCTGTAATAACCATCTACAAAAGTTCGAATAACCTATTCTTCGGATAATGTTTAATATCCAAATTTGTTTGACATTTTATTCCAGTCTTTGATTATAAACACGGTGTAGTGTTTAATAACACTTCTAGAAAAATGGTTTGATGTGCGCATTGGCATTACAGAAGCACTACATGGTCATAAGGTGCAACTGAAAATAATCCAATAATCCAAACACACGCCGTATTTCCTAACTTCAAAGAAAGTAGTAAAAGTTTGGAAATAAAATGAATGCCAATACTTTGAGTAATTCGATCAAACAAATGACGTTTGGCATTGCACTGCAGTGCATTGACAACAAGATATTTAGTTTAAAGGTATAGTTAACCCTGCTAAATTAAACTAAGACCAAGTACCTTCATATTCTACTGGTTGGCCTATTTTCCGTGAACCAAAGACAAGCCAGGAACCTCCCGAAACTATCGATTGAATTCGATTGACGACAACAACATGAAGGGAACCTTGAATGGCGAAGTCGAATGTCGAATAGAATTGAATGCACATGGTCGATATTTAGGGAAAAGCCATATTTTGGTAATAATAATACTAACGAAGAGGTTCACGTTGTTTGTATTGACTATTGAGGAGTAGTTACACAATTATTCCTTGAGACAATGAATACATGGCAAAGACTTACTTAATTCTAAGTAAGTGAGTGAATGAATGTCCTTATTATTTCGCATTCAATGAAAGACAAGGAGATTTCGTTTCCGATGAAATTGGAGATAGCAAATTTAGGCACGACGCAACACTTAAACTCCTTCAAATCAAGGGTTTCATGTCTCGGATTGGATCATCCAATCTATTTAGTAACTCTGCAATTCTGGTAGAATCTCATCCGATCCAACTTCACGTATTTTAATATCTACCAAGGACCTAATGAGATTTGGGGGATAATTTGTAGAGAATGCCAATTTATTCTCATGGATTAGGTGAAGTTACTTCGGAAGAATAAGATGGTTCTAGTCGATTGTTTTGTTCATGTTTGACAATTCCCTTTCTTCCTTCCATCAAAATTAGAAGGTTATAACGTATATATACTTGAACTGAGTTGAATTGTTATTATTTTGATTCTTGATCTTGAAATGTCTTGATCTATATTTTAGTTGGATCGAATATTTAGTCAAATGTCAGTCAATTTCCTTTTCCAATGCAATTTAGCGGAAGTAGTTATAAGTGGATAAAATGCACTTACTGGCAATGAGTTACTATAAAAATAAAGTCTAATGTCAAATAGAAAGAAACAAGACGCCAGATGCCAGAAAAAAGATTAAAAAACATGTCTTGATGACAGCCCTTGCTTTATCAGGTGTCAAATCAATAAATGGTAAAGAAACCCATTAATTGATCATTTAGTTCATGTGATTATCTATCATGTTTTCGCTTCATTGGCGTTTGTGTCACGACATATTTCAGAAATAGCAAAGGTTCTTTTCACCGTAAGAATGTGCCGCAGTTTGTATCTCATAAAATTAACAAATGTAAAAGAATCCAGCAAATTACTCAGCTCTGGCTGTCCTCAAATGACAAAAATTCCATACTTCCGTATAGCATAAAGCAATTTAATGATTTCTCTTCTGTTGGTCGAGATTCTAGATTTATTTTACAAATTAAAAAATAAATGTAATGAAAATCTTTTGCTGCTTGCTCAGCCTGTTCGCGTTTTTACTTGCAAAGAAGAAGAAGTTGCTTGCATTTTTTATTACATGTGTGAATGCTCTGCATCAATTCAAAAAATCGTTGGCCGAGCCCATTATATTTACCATTCACACGGTGCTACTTGTTGTTTTAAGAGTTTAAACTTGTTAATGCATTTCCCATGGTTGTAAAAAGTACTCGAAGATGAAGGAGTTTAAAGAAGGAAAGGAGAACTGGTGTAAAAGTTCAATTTATTTCCTGTGAGTTTTATGTTTCGTGAGGACAGAGGCATCGGCGTGAGTGAGAATTTGTAAAATGCATAATAACCTGTGTTTTTTTATTGTGCTAAGTAAAATTCGTTAAATATTTTATGGATTTCTGATCCCATGCGCAAACGACCAATGAAAAAATAGTTTTCTACTTCAATTACATTAAAATTGTTCCAAATCTAATTCCTTTTGGTCAACCCATCGTCTTTTTGTTTCTTGTCTTACAAATTAAGTTATAATGAAAGTATACAAATGCATAACACATACTTAAAATGATTTCTGTTTATTTACCTCCAATCTTTGCGTGTATTCCTCAGTGATGCGTTCATTTTGTCTAGAGAGATCTTCATTCTTATCTAAAAGTGCTTTCCCCAGCTCGGCCGCAAGGAGAAGATCTTTTTCCTTTTGACGGAGCTCATCATGAACGTCCATTCCTTCTGATCGACTTTCCATGGCTGTTACGTAATCTTCGAGGTGTTTCATAGCCGACACCATTCTCCTTCCCCACAAATCACAACCATTCCACTTATTTATATTTCGTTAATTACTTAATGTTAGGCAATGAGTTATCAATCAGTGTTTGATTAAGACTAAATATGTCTCTTTTTGGGAAGTGCTCAATTTAAAAATGGGACACTTGCAGCATTCTATTGAGTAGAATAAAGGCGAACAGGGAAGCATTTCATACGTACACAATCATTCCGGTTTGTCTCAATATATCACAAGTTGAAGGCGTTAAAAGTATTTTTACACCTGGTTTATTTAATGTTCTCTGTCATACGTAAATTTGGGCTAAGATGCAATTCACTTGACAATTTGCATAAAAAATCTTGATCCAAATTTCCTTCCCGTATTTCTCATTTGTTCCGGAAGCCTAAAATATGAGGATCCATTCCATGGATGGGCATAGGAAAGAGGTTGTTATCCCCACGCCCTCAGCTTATTTGATGTACTTGCCGTATTCCACTCAGTTAATGGTTTGGTGCGTGCCCTGAGCGAGATCTCACAAAGAGCAATTTGATGTGGAATGGAAAATGCAACGCGATTTCCTGAGGAGTAATACGAATGAGATGAATAGCCGTCGAGTCGGTTGTAAATAATCCTTTTCTTTTCAAACTTTTTTTCAGTTATTCAACCATCTTCACAATAAAGTACTGTTATTTTCGATTCTGTCTGTCTCAACTAAAGTATTATGAGATGAATAGCCGTCGAGTCGGTTGTAAATAATCCTTTTCTTTTCAAACTTTTTTTCAGTTATTCAACCATCTTCACAATAAAGTACTGTTATTTTCGATTCTGGCTGTCTCAACTAAAGTATGACGAGATTTAAAAAATTTGCGTGAGTTTTAACCTGGATCCTAGTTTTAACAGGATAACACAGTTATTCCGTTCACATTCTTCCGTTTCCGGTTATTAAAGGGTGAAGTACTGATTGATAATTACGGCTAAAGTTTAAAACTAGTAAATCACTGGTTTTATTTTAATGTTTTCTATTAACTCACCGGGTAACTAATTACAATTTAAGACACTATCGAATGTAGCACTCAACTTGAATTATTAAATGGAATGCAGATCACAAAATGAAACTGGAGTGTACACAGTTTTTATAGAATGGTAGTTTAAAGGTTTATGTTTTCTACTTGAGACAATTGTCTGTAATGGTATTATTTTTGCAATTTTTGAGGCACACCAGATTCCATAAGACTCATTCATGGCTAAGGCATACAAAAATTTGTAATGTAATAGAATCTAAGCTATTGTCTTTCGTTGTTAGCATTTCACAACCACGGAACCTCCGCTAGCAAATGATAAGAGATAAATTAAAAGTTTTCCCGTTAAGATTGAAATATTTGATGAAGATAATTGCTGGTACAAAAATATTTCTTGATTTTCTTCATAATTTCAGCTCCACGAAAGCCAAATTTCCCGTCTTGGTCATTCTGGTTGCAGTTTGTTGAAAGGGTAAATTAATTAAAGCACTTTAAAGGCACCACGTAATGCAGTTTGGTGTATATCGTTGTCCGTATTGTCACTGAATTTGCATATCCAATCCGAAACAATCACTATAAGCACCACGTTGATTGTGACTAAATTTCAAGTACCAGGTTAAAAACGGAGTTGTCCCGGTGCAGAGATAAAACAAAATGAAGTAAATGATAAGAAGGATGGAGTGTGGTCGGATGCCGTACAATTTTAAACCGCACTGAATGCAGTTGAAATAACTTAGGGTACAAAGGGGTCGTAAAATTCCGAAAGTTCTTTATCCTCCTGCCTGATCTGAGTGAAGCACGACGAGGATAATTGTTTGTTGCAATACTTTACAAAACCCATAAAGAAATAGTGACTAACTGCACCAATGGCTCGGCTAAGAGCATTTCCAAATAAAATAAAATAAAACAAAAAGTTCTTGTAAAGCAAATTTCAACTCACTCCTGACTGACTAACTTTAAATACTGTAAAAAATGTAAGGCAGTCAACTCCAATAAGACTAATCCTTATTTGCAGATGAGGGTGGCTAAGCTAAGCCTGTATTTGTACTGCAGTCCATTGTTGGGATGTGTTGCTTTATTTTTTGCAGACAGTTGTCTCACGACAAGAACCAACAATACAATCGTAACAACTTTTAACTCACAACCAATTCCAATTGGGGTTTAAAACTTAAAACTTGTCTTAAAACAAGAGCGTCTCTTGAAATTAACCAAGGATTGGGAGTCACAATGAGTGCGATGCAATGCACAAATTAGGCAGGCATGGGTTTCTACTTTCCTTAGTTAAAGAACAATTCCACAATTTAGTAAAGAGTTTTAATATCAGAGTAAGGGACTGCTTTGACTTCGAGGTCCACGTCCAACAATGAGAAGGTTCCCCATGCACTAACGCACTTGTGGAATCTGAAAGATATTCGCGTATGTATCACTTTTTGGCTAAACTATTTTGTAATAGGATTCAAAGCCTCAGCTCAACTTAACTCTTTCAACTGGGCAATAAATAGGAATGAGTGGAGTAGTAATGAAATAATGAAATGAAACAGGTACACCGTTTCAACCATCAAATCCAATCCCAAGCAGAATCAACCAACAAACCACTGATCCACTGCCATCCTAGCAACGTGTAGGCGCTGGGCAATGCCATACCTAATAAAATATTACAATCTATCTACCTGTGCACCATAGATTTCATTACGTTTTATGCAGGGAACGAGTAAGCAATCGCCAGGGCAGGATGGCATGAAAAACTCGTAGCATAAAAGCATGAAAGGAATGGACTTTTGTTGCCATTATTTCATTTTGTTGTGGGACCAAGCTAACCATAGCAGCAGCAGGTAAAAGTAGTTAGAAACCGTAGGAAGGAGTATATTATGGATATGCATGCAATACAGAAAGACTTTGAATTTGGATTGGACTGAATGCAAGAATCGAAATGAACTCACCTGTGCGCTGTAACTGTGTTGTTAATCTCATCCTATGAATTGACTGTCGACAAGGGTTAGACCTCTGCTTGATTGACTCAACTTTTTAACATGCATTGCACTTCACTCGTCCGTGCCATTTTTCGGAAATTTCTTGCTCTTGCTTTTGCTAAATTGACTATTGCATATAAGGATTGTTGTATCAATTTATCCACTGCCATTTTTCATAACAGAATATAACAAATAGTGAAAAACATGGAACAAACTCGCGTAACCCATGCTCGTACTTGACACAAGTCGGGTAAATATTGTCTTTCAATTTACCTGAAACCAAAAAAACAATAATCCGATCATGCAGCCAGTGGTCATCCTACTGGAACCACAAACCTTCCACAAGTGGCCCAGAAAGAGAAAGTATTTTCCTGTATTTTTTTGACCACAGTACTGACAATAATTTCTCTTAAATGTTTGACTGATATTTCTGCCATAGACTCATGATTATTATTATAATTGACATTTGCAATAAAAAAAAGCATGTTGACAATTTTTCACAGTAATGGGAACTGCAAGGGGTTTCCTTTGAGTACATGCCCACTGGTCATTAAGCATTGGGGGCAAGGACTATCGTTCACTGAAGTAAATGCTTGGTTGGGCTGCATAAATTTATGATTTTGACATTCGCTTCATCCGTTGTTTGCGTTGGTATTATAGTGGGGGTGAAGTTGCATTCAATCCCTACCGAATTAGATCTCTCGCATCTCAATTTCCTTCAGTTTTTACTTTAGTTTAGGTCATATCTATTTCACCATCTCCATTTCTTATTATTTTGTAACGTTATTATAACCAGTGTTTTACCTGACTTTTGCAACCAAGGAATTTATACCAACTGCTTAATTCATACCTTTCAATATTCGTGGATTGTTGGGATTTTGGGATTGGCTTGGACTTGGAGGTAATGTAACAAGACTTCTTAGCAAAGCCGGATGTAATTGGATCTGCCAACATTTAAGATGCACATAAGTAAGACACAATCAAGAACTCTGCGTCGCAAGCATGCCACAATTCCATTAACGCAAACCTTAAAAAATGGATTTCATTTCTTGAAGCAGACCAACAAAGCAACCTCACCGCATTTTAGTTTAGTTGATCCCAAAAACAAACGCAAAGTCTTGAGGGCTGATCTGATTTCCTTAATCTTAATCTGATGCTCCTCCTCCTTCCTGTTTCATACCCTTTTAATCCTATTCATACCCTTTACATGGCTAGCTTTGCTGGTTACAATAATAAGTTTTGCGTTTAATGCAAGACATGACCGACTGTAAGCCATGCAGTAATCACAAGAAATAGCCAAGAAAATAAGTGGACCAGACCAGTCCTGCTCTGCTACAAATTACATGGCGCTATCACAAAAGGGGAACTTATTGTTAGTAGATTATTGTGCACTGTATATGAAGAATTCGTGGCAATCAGCTCATACTAATGCAAACCTTTATATTTTATGAATGTCATGGGAAAGAGTCTGTTTCATTCTGTTGACGTCTGTTGACGTGGTCATGAATTGACCGACCTTTGTCAAAAACAAATAGCATCCTCAAATACAACAGATGTGCTCAACCAATTTGATGACTCATAGGCATGGCGTTCATTATGATGCATCCATTACTGCACAAAATATACAACCCTCTTCATCGTCCTTCTCAAGCACCTCTCTTCTGTTTCACATTTTTATGACACACCTTGCTCCCAACTAAATGTATGCACCATATGCAAGCATAAATATTACTTGAATTCAAAATTTTGTCATGTTGTAATTCTTCTGCTGTAATAAAATAGTGATGAGGCAATGGGGTTGCACCCATGCATTTACTAATCCTTATATCATACTACCTAGATTACAGGTATTTGCACTGGGTTGGAACTCTTTTGTGAATAATTAATGGTTCAAGTGTCTGTGTTATGATTAAAAGGTATTCAGTGTCATGCATACCTACTTCAAAAAAGGTTTGCATTTAGAACACGTGTATGGAGCTGAGCCCAGATAATCTCTTTAATGTAAGCTGGGCTTATCTAATCTTATTCGAGTAATGAAATCCAGCCGTACATGTTTTCATTACTTCATGCAGTGAAATTAATTCTGACCGTAACCTGTTTCCAATCGTGAATGCTCATTTACTCGGATCGTATCAAAGTTGCAAGTTTGCCACAATGCATATGAATAATTACAACCAGCATTAGGCAATAAATTTGTATTACAAAACGCAAATGGATCCTTTAGGCTGGAGACTGTCGATGACTAATAATTCGGTCTGATTTAACGCATTACCATTGACTTGGCTACAACTTAACTCGCTTGTGTAAACCAATCATATTTAAAAATCGCTTTTGCCAATAACAATGTTTGGGTTGGTTTTTTAAATAAGTGTATTGAAAGCGGGTTGAGGAAATATTTATATACCACATAGTAATTTGAATAGTTGATGTAAATATGAGGATGTATAACTTCATTCTGAAATGCATGTTATTCACTTTGTTTCAACTAATTTTCCTCGTTTTTCACTGGAAATCGTTACTTCATTTACATTTAAAGAAGGATATGTAAACAAGCACTACTGCTAATTGATGTAGTATCACTAGCTGTCATGAAAAGCGTCGTGATGATGAATCGTGATGACACCGTGTCACGCCGCGATAGTTGTATAATATTAAATGCATTCGTGCCTATCGCTCTCAGGACCCTCAAACTTGATAAATTTTCCGGAAGTTATTTAAGAATTCGTGAGCATTATTTGACAGCATAAGCAAAATCAATTGCCTGCAACTCAAACTGAGTGACGTATCCTACCACAGCGGAAATAAGATAATAATGATTCAATTAATGCTAATGCATGCAACTGCAACAATTGCAAGCATGTTTGTGCATGATGACCAATAAATATTAATCGTTTATTTAACTTGTTTCTCTACGTAGGGTGGTCGTGCATTATGTTGATTCAAGATGAAATTAAAGAGGAATGTCAAGGTGAATTGTTGGTTGGTGACTTGAAAAATACTACGGGAATGATGCAAGCAAATGATAAAAACTCGAAAGTTGCTGTTACTAGTATTAAAAAGGGAATTTTTACTAAGTACAATATTATATATAAGTAGATGACATCATTATGAGACGGACTCATTGACTATATTTTAAATTTGGTTTTGAATTTCAAATGAGACACTTTCAAAGTTAATGATCATCATTTAATGGCGAATGAATTAGTCTCAATACGCAAATCTCCATATTCTCGTAAATAATCTTCCAATATCCAATGTCAATGATGATATCTTTGTGGATACACGTCTCCTGTGCTGCCTTACCAGGATGTCTTAATTAGGTTTTTGTTGTTTAGAGATGCACAATTAATGGAGACGTGAGTGTTTTAAATTTTAAATGCCACGCTGGCCAAGGAAGATTAGCTTAAATAAACATCACAACTTTAGTGTGAAATACGTACAACAATGTCATTTTGTTAATTATTCCACTGGTTACGACAGGACGGACATGCGATGAACGTACAATGTTGCTTGATAAATCAAGATAATCATTCATGCACTCCATTTCGCTTTGTGAGAGGTATGCATGAGATGACAGGCATAACGTATTCACCACAATAAAGAGTGGCAGGCCGCGAGACTTCATAGAAAAGGGCCGATCAATGGCTAACGCTATTAAGAAAATATCTGTAATTGGTAATGAACTTCCTTCTCTGGCATTCAATTTACAATTTACTTCGGAATTGGTTCTCGATCAAGTAAAACACACAACAATTGTTCTTTTATGGGTATTGTGGTCGTTGGTTAGGATTTCTTTTATATTTTTCTCATGCATCGCATCCCTCGCTTATACATTTACGATGCAGTACAATTCGCATTGTTTTCCTTGAGTTAATAATGTAATCCGCATCCCATTAGTCGAGTTGCGTTGTGCGTTGTGGTGTCAAATTGTAATTGCAATGGTTTGAGCATAATGCCACAATCTGACCCATTTATCTTCTCACTCATTCGAGGTTGTTGGAAGCAAAAATATTTGACTTAACTTGACGTGGAATTATGTCATCAGATTAGGGAGATGGAAAGCCCTAATTAGGGATAGCGAGATAAGGGAGCAAAATAATTTTGCTAGAATTTATGCACATGGAGCAATAAAGTCCATATTCATAGAATTAAGCATTCAAATTGGTCGTTTCGAGTTGACTTTCAGTTAGTTAATTGTGTCATGTCATTTGTAGGTTTGTCATAAAATGCGACTTTTCATCACATTGTATGGAATTGTCAAACATGTTGCAGAAGATCACACCACACAATTTTGTCGTAATTGTAGGAAATGAGATTTCCAGCGGACACGGCATTTTGCAACTGCGAGTAGCACATTACTAATATGTCGTACCGAGTAAAAATTATCAGTACCAAAATTAAAATGCATGATGCTGCAGAAGATATGTAGCATTGCATGTTTTATTCAATCTGTACAACGACATTTTATGTAAATGGCTCACATGAGGAAATAAAGTCGTTAATCCCGTAACGGATTTCTGAATTGTGAGTTGTTTTGTACGGTTGTATTTTCTTAATAACCCAACGCGCTTTGCGAAAAAATGACAATCAGTTTCCGGTTTTGTTGAGTTCATTAAATCCTACATAGGAGAATGTAAAATAATTATTCAACAAATAATTGTTTGGTACACGAGGGAGGACGCTACGAGCTTTATGGATTCCCGTTTTTTTGTTGATGTTGCTTTTAAAGTTCCATTGACTTTGAACGATCAATCATTTCTGCTCATCATATAATTGTTGACACATTAAAGGCACGCAGGAAGTCGAATCAAACTACGAAAAATATGTAAATTTATAGATGCGATAAATCGTTTTCAACTTCGTTTATGAATGACTTCATATGATGTAGTTACCGTTAAATATTCTGTAAATACACTGAATTTTAAATTTATGACATTTTGAATGAATTATTAATTGGTATAAATCTCATCAACACCAACCTTCCCACACAAAGTTAAATGCCGTTACTTTATAGCTGTCATAAGTTGGACCTCGCATTGGTACATAAAGGGCAATTGTTTGTGTGGGATGTCGTACATTATTAGGGAAATAACATCATGAGATTGTCAAAAATATACATTTTTAGTCGCAGGATTCCTTAAAAGCATGCAAAACATTTGGTCAGTAAACATTGAACTAGCTAAATTTGGAAGTCTGAAAATCTAACGCAACAATGACATCACGTACAAAAATCCAAATATGCCAATACAACAGTACTTTCAGTAAATGAATAGGATGCAGTAATTTTTACAGGTCGTTACCAAAGATTTAGTCAATCTCCCTCCACCTGTGGAATGAAAAGAAATGGATCATAACTTTTCGGGCGTTGTCTGTTAAAAACGAAGTGATGTTTATGGCTACAGAAGTTCCATTCATTGATATTCTCTCAGAATATTGCTATTCATTCCCACATTTGATGAAGTGGCATATTAATGTGACTTTGACATGCCAAATATTTTTACTCCCTAGATAAAGTAAGTAACTTCGACCTTTGTGCTGCCTAAAACAAACAAATGCGTAAGAACATACAAATTGAAAAAACAATGTTGAGCTGGGGATTTGAACAAAGTAATGGCCAATTAAATAAAAGACATTATAAAAATAATTGACAACTCCTTTTTACTATGCATACTTTATTTTTTAATTTAAAACTCAAAGGCTATTAATTACACTTGCATAGTACTTTACACAACCAGCATTACATACATAACCAAGCTTGTAAATGATGTAAATCGCTAATTAAGTAATTGTTTGAGATTCAACGTAAATCAGAGATGCAACAGTATCACATAGTTGAATTAAAACTTGGCAAAACAATTACGTAAAATATGATCTGAAAAACTTAATAAATAAAATGCTCTTAATTAAAGTTTAATCCCTTCGACACAATGAATGTACAAGGCTTATTTAATTGAAGCAATTTCTAAATAATTCTCAAGAACCCACGAAAATTCACACAACTTTTAATTATTTATGTACTACAACAATTCAGCTAAACTATGCATCTAATTAGTTTTTCCGGTGTCATCATTGGAATGTAAAAACGAGAGCTTGCTATAGTCACTGTTGTGATGCTACTACCTAAGCTCATTGCAGTATGCTAAGCTAATTTGCGATTATTTTTTTACATGTTAAACGGCACAAATTATCAAGTTGAGTTTTAAGATGTAAAGTGATGAAGTAGTTAGCGACTGCATGATGGCACTCGTTACATTCCAATAATTAAGTAGTAGTTAATTTGATTGAATTTGAGATCCTTGTCATCATCTCCTTGTTACCTTAAGTTTCAAGTAATTCTGTAATCAAGATTAGACAAATCAGTCCTTCACTCCCTCACATTGAGTTCTCCACCCACTTCACATTATTGTTCCATTTCCACATTGGCTTCACAAATCCATCTGCATTTTGTGCGATGCGTGCGATACTTTCAGCTTAAATGCGACTATTCTCTTGATTATTAATATTGTTAATCAATTTATTTTGTTTATTATGTAATATATTTTTTGCGGTAAGTGTCCTTATCTGAGATTTTAGTTCACAAAAGCATTAGTCGACTTGAAGGCAGCTGCAATATTTTAATTCACTTTTAACCAACTAGCATCTAAGTGGCGTGTAGTTTAGCAGTTTAGCTTTTAATGATTTCCAGGAGTTACACTAGGTTATTTTTCATTATCTTTGGATTTTCCCCAGAATTTGAAATCAAATTTATGTTTGGATTTTCCACTCCCAGTTGAAGGTGAAGAAGTAGGTGCCGAAGTTACTGGTGGGGCTGGACCAGCCGTGGTAGTGACCGTAGTTGTTGATGGGATCATTGTTGACTTGTACATCTCTGCAGGATCTGGAGCATCTAACACTTTGTAGGATGGGAGTTTACTGGGTTGAGATTGAGATGGGGATGAGACCGTTCTCGGGGGCAGGGAATCTGAAACTTGGGAAGAACCAACACCTGATCTTTTAGCAGAAGATGCAACAGGGGCCGGTGGGATAAATCCGGTTGGAGGGATGGCCGGTTGTGGAGCCTCAAGTACCCGGATGGCCCCTCTGGGTGCGGGAACAGGAGGTGATAAAGGATTCGGGGGTGATGTTACCTTTCCATGCGTGCCTGCAATAGGCGGTTGAGATTTACTCACTGATTGTATGTAGGGTGTACCCTTGGGAGGGTCAAACATAAATTGGGGATCTTCCAAACATTTTAGAGTTGATCCTGGAATGGGTTTTCGAACATTGGCCTCCACAGGTTTGGGTACTAATGGTTTTTGCAGTGGAAAAGTCGATGTTCCTCCGACAGGTCTTTTTTCATTGTTGTTCGTGCTGTCGTCGGGTTTCTGGTTGTCTAGTTTGGGAGGGGGAGATTTTACGTTGGTTCTTGGTCCGGACTGTGTAGTCTCGTTGTTACCGTTGAGATTGAATGGGTTGGATTTCATGGGTTTAGACTCTGTGCCTTTCCTTTCTCCGCCTGTGATGATAGGAAAATTAATAAATTAGTAACAGCTAATAAAATTCCCTGTAGCAAAATCACGCTTTATTTCATATGAAGTATAGTCTACTCATATATGTAGGTCATATGATACTGAATACGAGTACCCACCTGGTAATACTGATTTTCCACTAAATTTCTGAGGTGCACTGGTTGGAGAGGGTTTGGTTGGAGGTGCGGATTTCGGTTTTTGTGCAAGACCAGTTCTTGGAGAAAATGAGGATAATGCAGGGGATGAAGTTTTAGTAGTTGAGGCAGAGGAAGACTGGGCTCCTGAGATGGGACCACTTCGACTGGCTTCTGAACCATGAGTGAGCCGGTCACCTATGATTAATTTAAATAATCAAACTTCACATCCTGACCCTTTGAACCTTGATAGGCACAACATTGATAAATGCCAACAGGGTTTCAGGTATACATCATGCAAATGCAACTGGGCAATGCAGCATTATAATTTAAAATGTTCATATATCTAGACTAAGACTACCATTATCAAACATCCTCAGTCGTATCTCCCGGAATGTGAACTCTTTTAAACAAGTTTTGTGCTCTTATCCAGCCAATTTGTGCATTAAATCGGATGTGAATGATGTGATGCAATAAACACAATGCAAAGAATGAATTTATGTCGGGCATTACAAAAATATATAGAATTCTGCTGATTCTGATTGATATTGCTCTTTTCATCCTTAATAATAATAAGATGTAAGCCACAAAGTAAGTGACTGAAAGTGAGAATGTGCTGAGCGTTATGCATTCAAAGTTATATGCACTCGATTGTGTGAATCATAAAATAGTTTGATTTAATAAATAATTACAGTTTAATAATGTCACCTCTGGACAACTCCGGGAAATACGCTTTAGTAATAAATTTTTTCGCCTTCCACCCAAAGGTGAGGTTTAAAAATCAAAATTCAGTGTAACACGATTATAGCACTATAGGACACCGCAGTTGCAGTAAATGTCTAACTACATGGTTTGCACTGTGCGCAAAAATTCGGTAAACTTCATGCGCATTCGTGACAAAAATATATTAATCACAGTATTAAAGCTGGCATTTAAAAAATGTCATTCTTATAATTGACGCGAAAATAGGGTCACAAATAAATAAGGTGATACAAGATACAGCATGCAAATTATTTGGTTGATTTCAAGACACTCTTAAAGTGCAATTTATTATCACACTATACGAAAAGCGGTACAATAGACAACAACCACTCACTCAACCTAATCGTACAGGTACAATACATACTTGATGAATGAGAGTCAATCAATATTACAACAAGCATAATAATAAATGAAATGCTGATCAATTACTAGTCTGAATTCAGGATATAATGTTAACGGAATATAAAGTAGGACCGTATGTATGTATATCAAGTTCCACACCCACGCGCACGCATGTAATTAACAATCAACGCAATCATAAGAACAAGGAACGAAGGCGAATCTTGCAAATTTTGACTTTTGACCATGGATCGATCTTGGGATTGGATTTTGAAGTGACTGCAGGCTCATTGGAGAGAAGGCTTAATAATTACCTGCTCTGAATCTGGGACTGGGAGGCGCTATACGGGTAATAAACAAAACATAAGGAATTTAGTTGCAGGAATTAAAAATCAAAATTTAATGGGGTCTAAGTTGTCATTACCATCTCGAATGTTTTGAGTTACAGTAAAGCTTTTGGTAGTATCTAGTGGTACTGTCCAATTCACAGGATCTGGAGACCTCAACAACACCTTTGCACCATAGCAGACATTATGGGAGTGTTATACTGACTTTATATGTATCTGGATGGGTACTGCATAGTGCATACAAAATCTAATTCTGTGGCGTGCATACCTGTTCCGGAGATTTGACCCTTGTTGGCTCCGGCGGCGATTTTACAACAGGCTCAGAAAATCCTAAAGAAGGATCTGCCGAACCTGGCAAAATTCCCAAATGAAGCAAACCGTTAACTTAATCAAGCACCAAAGGGGTGTGTTTATTTAAATGGACAACATCAACAATTTCCATCATTTGTAGAGTCTGTTTTAAAATGCAATAACATGACAAAAATTGGATTCCTGTGTAAATGCAAAATGCACTACACAACAGAATTTAGAGCAGTTAAACAGACGCTGCAAATGACTGGATTTTGCGACTATGTACCGTCACAAAAATAATATCCCTTGAAATTTCTGCATCTCAAGAAGCAGAAGAAAGCAGCAACAAAATGAAGAGGACAGCCAGCTTTTTTGTGTTTATTGTATGTCCATCATCAAATGGTGTAAATAAAATATAAGCAGTAAAAAGTATGCGGAAATGGGAAGAGTTAAACCAAATAGAAATACAAAATATAAAATTCTACGGAAATACTCATTTAGTAACGGACAACTAAAGCCATTCAAGCACAACTACTTTAGTCTACATAGTTATTACTTTTAGTGCTACAAGAGAGTAATTAATATACTACAAATTCCTTTTGAAACCTCACTTTGAAGTGTTTTCACCAATTTGGAATTGACATCGTAACGGTGACCCTTATCACTACTAGCTTTAGGGCGAGGACTAGTAGCTAAAGTTGCTGCGTGAGTTCAATAATAAGCGTCCAAGTTATATTATGACAATTAATCAATTTCTAGTCTATTGAACATCCTACATTTTTAAGTCTCAAGAGTACCAATCACCTCTGGGTTTAATGTAACTACGTATGTAATGCAAAAACTAGTATTTTGTACTAGTTGTTAGTCAATTATCCGGTAAATATCAATCTATGAATCTACTAGATTTCAGCAGAAAATCTATCCTATATAGGCCTCTGTTTTGAGCAAATTGTGCACTTTATTGGTTTAGCTAATTATATTATGACCTTCATAGGCACATTAATTGCACTTTAAAAATTGGAAGTAAAGGTTGACACTGCACAGAGCATGGCCAACGAAACTGGTAAAATGAAGCGGGTTGAAAAAATTGTACGTAAATATATAATGTTGGAAAATTGCTGCTGATATGTTAATAATCTCGCCGAGTAGCATTTAATTAAGGAACATATTATGTTATTTAAGAGCATTAAAAATAAAGTGATGGCGTTGGTTGGTTGTATGGGGAACCAAATATTTGGATCCCAGACACAGTAATGTATAGGAGCCGGTAATACAGAAAGAATTTAGGCATGCCGAAATTAGAATCAGAATCACCTTTTAGAGGGGAATCTTTTAAGGCCGTTTTGTAATTGTTACCATAGATTGCCCCCATTTGTCAGAGATACAGAAAAATGTTTATAGCCAGCCAGCCGTGTAAAAAGAGTTTAATTAAGCAGCGAGGAGTGTCTCAATTAACCAATCAATCAGCAATTAATGAATGAACCCCAACCAGATATAGAGCATCACTAACATTATGTAAAGTAGTTAGATACTGATGTTATCTAGTAATTAATACTGAGAGAGATAAGAAGAGTAATAAGAGAAATTGAGGTGATCTCACTTGGACGTGGATGTCGTTGCGCAGGCTTATTGGGATCCAGAATTCCCTTTTCCTTAGACAAAACGGGATGATGCATCATTGTTTTAGGCGATCGTCCGCCTGGACCAGCAGATTGCGAACGAGCTGAAAAATGTGCAAAAATTTCCCTTTTCAGACAAAGACAAAGTCATAAAGAAAACTTTATGAGTCGTGGAATTGAAATTTACCTTTCCCTCGAGATGCTCTGCCAGATGCAGTTGAGGGTGGGCCGTCGTACTTCTTTTTGGCTCCTTGGACGGCTTCAGAGTCCTTCATCTAAGGAAAGGAATAGAATTTATTTTATTACGAGTTTGACATTATTTCCTACTACGTTTTAGAGAAAGAAAGTACAACAGAAATTGAGCAAAATGGGTAAGAGGAATATTGACACAAGATCATACCTTTGATTCACTAAGTGGATGTTTAGGAGTTGCGGTATTTGGCCGAGATAAAGACCGTTTCGGTAAACTCTTTCGAGCATTTTCCTTTTCTTTCTCCTCTTTGGAAATTGATTTTCTGAAGAAATAAATGTTTCGTACGCATATCATGTAAAATGCGTAATAATAACGGCAAGTGATGGTTATGTAACCAGTAGCTTTTTAGTAATTTGGCTAACTTGGTAGTAGCTTGGATAAGTGCTAGAGCTGCCAATGAGGGTTGTTTTGACACTTGGTCCCATACATTCTGGTGGTAGACTTCGGCCAAATGTGGAGGCACAAACTCGGTACCCCATCCCCGGTACTGGAATCAACAAGCATTGTAATATTCTCACATTCACTCGATGAACTGGAGAAAGTCTGGAGAAAGTTAAATGCAAAATATTCCAACAACTTACTCGATATTCTCCGGCCTTTTGTCGCAGCTCAATGACTTCTTTATACCAAGGATTAACTCCTATTTCCTGATCAGCCCTTTTCTTAAAAAACTTTCCATCCACATACTCATACTGGGAGAAGGGGCGAAACTGCTTCTTATACTCGGACTTGTACTCCTTCCGGCTACTCCAAAGTCGTACAAATTCAAATTTTATCACACAAATGGATCTTAATTTGTACACAAAGTACCTCTTAACTCGGGCATCGTCTGATTGCGAAGCCTTTGGAACCTCATAACTACTCGACATATTTTCCCGAGTTACTTTATGCTCCAATGAGTCAGGACCTCTTGCAGTGTCCATGTTAATTCGTGGTTCCGAACGGATTGCTACAGGGTCTGTAATGAATTTTTTTGGGTTTATATTATATGCCCTGCTACAAAGGTATTGTAGTGCGTTTCTAACCCGCATTATTGTTTTGAGACGTTGTATGATGAGTAAATTGATGCGTCTGAGGAATTGTAGAGTCCAAGGCACGAATTGCGCCCATAGACATGGAATTAGATATTGGCTTCGTGGGTCCTCCACTTTCTTCGGAAGGTAGTTGTGTTTCCTGTAATAAACAGCAATTTATTTTTCTTAAAAAAGTTTGGGATTTGACATACTTCATTACATAAATTCATTACATAAATTCCACACATTAGACTTTGTACTTGAACACACTTTCCTACTACGAAGTACAATCTATAAAAATACCTCTTCCGGCTCCATTTGCATGTCCCAGCACACGCGTAAATGTAAGTTGTTCTTTGAGAAAATTGGTTGGAAAGGTGTGGGTGGAAATAGATGATACTACTAGTCAGCAACTCAGTTCCAATTTGACCTGTTCTCGTTATGTTATAGGGATTAGTACGTTGCTAATTCCGCACAAAATTGGCACAAGAAAGGAGCTGACACAAGTTTAGAAATATCGTTGATGTGAATGACATTCAAAAGAGTTCGGATATGAAATGAGATCCTCATACAAATCCAACCGAAATAACTGAGATGAGATTTTGAATGCAAATGTTTATACAGTAAAATTCCACTTCCACATCCAGTTTGTTATCCTATGAACCCATGAACAACACTCTGTCCTGTTAAACTTGCGTCGTAAACTGGTGTAAATTATTTATGGAACCGTGAGTGATGAAAGTTAGCTGAAAATGTTATTTTTGCAAAGAAAACTGTCCAACAGGACTTTTATAACAGATTTTTGGATTTTATTCGTAGGTGGCAAAACCACTGACTTCAAAATCTGCCAATCTCGTTGCGGAAGTTGGTTAATGATGCTATGCAATGTAGTGCACGGCATATGGAAGGAAGTGCAGTAGTAAAGTAAAATACTAACGCAACCATCATGATCATGACCAGGGAGAATTTTCAACACAAGACGTTACAGATAAGTATTACCTTAGTCTTAGTGCTGGGTTGCAGGGTGTTTCCCCGAGAGCATGTAGATTACTTATTCCATGCAATAACACCCGACAACTCTGAGCAGGTGAGAAATATTAGGACTATACTGTGTTAATGCTACTACCATTACTGCCATACTGTGCTTGATCTATTTCTAGGAAAGTTTCAACATTTTAAAGTCTATGAGTGAAAATGACTTCTACTCAAAATTTCGCATTCGCCTTATCTTTAAATATTAATAGAATCATCTATCTGTACGAAGCTTAATATGACTTATTTCAAATTCAGTCAAAAATTCAAGGAATTTTACATGCACAATTGTGCGACTATTTCATGATATTTAGCCGTAGAAATATTTCGGTAGAAATTGTAATTTACCACAGTTTACAAATTCAAGTACAACCATGACTTTAGACTCAAACTTTACAATCATCATTAAGAGAAAAAATCCCATGAAAAACTTACAAGTTTGGAATGTCCCCTGACTTGAGCTTGAGATGGTGGTCGAGCAGAAGAGTTTGCGGATTTTAACCACCATTCATTTACTACGGCATTGTTAACGTTGGCAATGTGCACTCGTTTCCCACCACGCCTCTCCTCACCTCCCCCTACGTCCAAAAATACGGTAAAACGTGAGCAAACTTCCCATTTAATCAACTGCATTACGACAAAATGTCACAAAAAGTTAGGAGAGGTAACTTTGCAACAAAAAGTTAGGAGAGGTAACTTTGCAACAAAAAGATAGACAAAATTCTTGGTCGGAAGAACGCGACTCTGCTATTATGCATTTATTCATTGTGCTCACTTAATTCCGAATTAATATTAGATTTATCTCAAGGACAAAAATGAAACTAATGAATACTCACCTCCAGACCAAAAGGCTTGCGTCTTGGAAGATTGACTGGGCTGTTTTACAACAGCAACAACAGGATGACCTATTCCAGCAGGATTTGTATTAGAGCCCACATACTCGTGCCACTGGAAGGTACTTCGGTACTCTGAATGCAACTGAAAAACGGGAACCCAATCAGTTCCTTATGTTATGATAACATTGTTATCTCATCTACTAATCCTTTTATCAAACTGATGCCAGAGACAGACGGGAGAAAGTCAAATTAAAATGTCACAAACCTTTTCCACTGGCAAGGATGGACAAGCGCGACACAAATTCCAAAAGGAACTGATCATCAGTATCTCTTTTAGTTTGTGCTTGTAACCAAGAGCCACTCACTCTAGCTGGACAGATTGCAAGGAAACAATGCCAGACTTGGATGTGATTCCCAGCCCTGTGTGACACTTTATTAGTGAGAGTGAAAACAGCCCCAGAAATGAACCCAGTAGTAGAAAAGTGGAGAGATCAAGAAATCATGGGATAGAAAGTACACTCACTCAGTTTTCCTCTATGTTGTTTTATTGTCCTGTAAGTAATATGGCATCTATGGAGAGAATTAAAGGAAGGAACATCAGCCTTGCTTTTACTTTTACTTACTTCATTCCACCCAACAACTGGCTGGATTCGTCATCTTATTTCTTTCTCTCTCTTCTGCTATAATTCCAACACGCCGACGCGACCAGACCTACATTGTTTCTTATGCAAGGAAGAAACTCTGTTTTCATTTCAGACATGCATGGAGACAGCAGGAGAAGGAGTAGCCAATCCATGCTTTCTCCGGGACAGAGTTCTCCACTGGAGCCAGAGTCTAGCTCAGCTCGAGTCCTAAAACTTTCTCCCCTTTTACTGCAAAACCCAGTTCTTTCATGCAAACCCTAAAAACGGTAAAAACTCCGGCAACGTTACTTGGATTCCGTGGTGTGACCCTTATTTTGTTGCTCTCCTTCAGAATAAACTTGTTAGCTGCCACCTACGTACTGTGTGCATAAAAGAGAACTCGACTCTCTTGTCGCTATTCCTTCCTTCCTTCCTTCCTCGGTTATTAGGAGGCCTCTATTTAGCCACACCTAATTTGACCACTATGGAGAATTGAGTAACACATGGAATTGTTTTAGGTAAAGGAAAGTCTGGGGATGCGAGTTTGTGAATGACTATGTACACTGTGTAGATTTGGGTTTTATATGGATAATTTAAGATGCTAGGTTTCGAGAATTGGTTTCATAAGTGACAATTGACAATGCATTTTAAATGTTGAAAATTCTAATAGGATAGAAGATGCAAAATAATTGTATGACGATGAAAATTGCCATGCATGGCGAGATTGCAAGTGAAATACTTCAGAAACAGTCTTGGATTGACGAGAACAAAGTTTTTATTATGCAGTCAAAGAGATTAACATTTTAATAAATTAGTAAAATGGAAAATCATATGAATGGAGAAAAATACGGCTGTGTTTGATTTACCTGTGAGACAGAATTAAATGGGGGATAAGTGTAGACGGAAATTTTATTTTTCGATTAACATAGAAGCTACTGAAAGTTTTCTTGTTGAAATATGTTAGCTACTGCGTGGAGAACGTTGGCAACTATTAAATTAGGTTCCCTCAATTTTTCTTCCATGGGTAAAAAGTCACGGGGTGTATGATCCTACAATAAACATAAACCGTTCATTAGAATTGAAAGACTTGCAGGCCGCTACCAAGGACGGATACTTACCAGCAAACATTCCTCGCGATCATGAGAAAAAACTCCAGTCTAAAAAATTGTAAACACAAATTTAAGTTCAGATGTTGAAGAGGTAAGTGAAATAGAGATACGCGACATACCTCGACCAACACACTGTAGCAGTGCTCTGCTTCTTGAATGGACTCATCAGGGTCATTGCCTAGAAGATGGTAAATATTTCGGGCCCCCATTGCTGCCGACCTTTTAGCAGATACTGCTCGCGATCGTGCCAGGTACTGATTGTATAAATTAGATCCAAATATATCTGTGTTTACATTATCTCTGTACAAAAACAATCAATAAACCCTTCATTAGATTATAAAAACTTGCAAACTGCCCTAATAAATGCAGAGACTTACCCTATGCAGTAAATCCTAAGTTTGAAGTAAAAATAAAGTATATGAATTATTGAAAGAATAACATTAAAATAGTCAAATGTATTTTGTTACCTCCGTATAGGTTGGTGAATCCCTATTTCTCGAGCGTGCGTTATCAACATCCTTTCTGCGTGGTAATACGTTATTTCACTGGGTTTTCCTATTAATGCTGAAAATATATAATGGAAGATTACAAAATACAGTATTATATAATTAAAGTGTAATGTATTTATTATTAGGATTTACCTGTATAAATCAAGTCCTGACCGGTTATTTTTTTATATAAAGACTCTAAGCACACCAAAAAAGCTCCATGTCCAAATCTTAAGTTGAATTGAATAAATAAATACATGAATATGTCACACAATAAAGTAATAGTTATATTATACCGTGGCATAAAAGCTTCAGCCATCCACTGGAGATCCATGTTGCACGCCAATATCTGCAAATATTCGACAATATTATTTTAAATGGAAAGAGGCCAATTTGCAGTCAGTGGTCAATGTACTCACCGGCAAATGCGGCCTTGGAACAAGTTTAGGAACGTCCTTAGGATGTCCTGAGCTCAGCAGAATGTCAAGTAACAACTGAAGAGCTGTGAGCAATTGCAAAATGTAATTACAACATAGGGTTGAGCAGCCAAATTCACAACAACATAGAATCCACACACTTACATGTCTCCCACCTAATAGGTTCACCAAACAAAACAATTGCCTCAATACGTTTAAATTGGTCTTCCAACTCGGATGCCTGCAATATAAAAAAACACTCCGAATCAGCTCCCCTTCGTTACAATTGACGAAACCCTGGACAAAAGCCAGTCAATATTAATTTCGTACCGCAGAAACTCTCCGTTTATGATCCACAGCATCCAGTACGGGAAATGCGGACCTCACATCGTCAATCGTAGTAACTTTCGTAAAGCCAAGATTAGTAGCTATATCCACAACAGGTCCTGTCAAAATTCATAACATAAGTCATAATGTAATAAACCAAACAATTCTTCAAAATCGTACAACTTACCTTGTCCCGACACCAGAACGCGTTTGTCGTGGAAATCCTTAAAAAGTCTCAGCGGAGAGTGAGCCATCACCACTTGGTCCTCGTGAATCTAAAATACAAATCCCAATTAAATGACCCCTCAGTAAATTTTTACTACTTACTGTAAGTAACTTACATCAATCCCCAACCAATTTGAAAGCTGCAATGCTTTATCATGTCGCAACATATTTCCCCCATTGGTCACAAACACGGTGGGCACCCCTGCGGAAATTAAAACAATCGTCATTTCATTGAACCTCAACCAGATAACTGAACTCACGAAAATGTCCATTGCCATCGACAAGTTTCCTAAAAGCGTCAGGAGCAAATGGCAGGATTTTTCGTCCCCTCACAATTACGCCATCAATGTCGAATAAAAGTCCAAACCCTGGCTGCTCGTGTTGCTGCTGAGCACAACAAAATTGTCAAAATTTAATCAACAAATCAATCCATTCAACCTTAGTCACCAATTACTGTCCAAACAAAACTCACCTGAGGATGTTGTCTGGTAGAAAAACGTCGCCCAATTTCCTGTCCTTTCCCATTGCCAAGAGAGGATAGCTGAACAAAAGACTCGAACTCATTCCCCCCCACTTTTCGAACGAGTCTACAAAATTTAAGGGCCATTTCTCCCTTTGTCTTACTGTAGTTACTTGTTTTATTATGTATTTATTTGCTATCTGTTGTAATACTTGATTAGGTTCCCCGTAGTTTTACTTATTGGCAGTTAGCTGATAGTTAATTAGCCGTTCCGTTAATTAATTATTAATAAAAATGACGAGGTTTCAATGATGCATGGATTTATTACGTAATTAACTCCTCCCTTACTTAAAGCTGATAATTAATGACTTGTTGGAATATATTGAATGAATGGCGACAGAAAAATCTCTACAATTGCACAGCCAGCGTGCAAAAGTAAAGGTCAGAGGTTAACTGACTGGCAAGTGACGTCAACTTGTTACCCAGGCGCGTCCACCACAACCACTAATATGACAGGATCCATGAGAATCAGGTAAGTCTAACAATTTGCAAAATTAGAACGTGCAAAAAATAGTGTTGCAAAAATCAAGTGACCAAAACCGACGGATACTGGAATGGGACGGGATGGGCTACCGCGTCCCAATGGGCACACTGACACCCACTCAATTCCTAATGTCGGGTTATCAAACGAATTTCTAGACTTATCAATTTCTACACTATTTCTTAAAGCCCTGACACCCCTGACTAATTAGTGATAGTCACAAAAGTAGGACTTGCTCTGAATGTTCTCGTCATAAAAAAGATAAAAAAAATGGACGAGAATGTGAGACTAAGAGATTAGTTTATGGCGCAGTTGGATTGCATATTATTACGGGCAAGGATTTAAGAATAGCATCAGCCAAAAGTGTGGAGTCCATGAATTGCCAGTTGCACTTTTTGATTGGTTTTTGTACTTATCCTTCCTTATCATGGGGAAGTAATTGAAAAAAGTTTNCCATGAATTGCCAGTTGCACTTTTTGATTGGTTTTTGTACTTATCCTTCCTTATCATGGGGAAGTAATTGAAAAAAGTTTATGGCAAAATTAATGCGGATAAATGAAATTATTGATTGGCACTTGATTGGAATGATTTTGCGACTTATGCAAAACATAAATTGGAGAGCAGTTAACTTTTAAGGGTTGTATTAAAATTGAGATTAATTGCAATGGGCCACCCACCCACTTTGCATCCGTACAAGTAATGGAGGCATGAATTTTCATGCCATGAAAATAAGTGCCGTCATTTGTTGGTCTCCTACTTATTGTGTACTTGTTTTACTGTATTGCCACTTTATTGTTGAGTTTGTTAAATAATTTATGTCGTCAATTACCGGATCGGGATAAAAGAGACCAAGTTTAAGCTCTGGGTATTATATAGACACAATGGGAAAGGGTTCATTTTAAATAAGAAATGGTCCACCAACCCGCATTTCTTTTTCTGACATACAAGGACGCGACATAACGACGGATGGGTCCCGTCTGTATTTGTAACATTGTATAACAGAGTTAATGGTGGGGATGGATGATGATATTATACATATCTAGGTTATATATACTTAATTATGTAAAAGTTGGATAAGAAGTGTATAAAAGCTATTAATGGACACCCATGTATGCCAGTAAATAATTGGCGTCACCCTCTTTTCATCTTCCATCCAGTAATGAGTGTCGTAAACTGTACGTAATCGTAGTAACGGCAGTAATGTTTGCATTCATGCTTTTAAAACATATCCTCCAAAAATTACGACTTTTTATGCTTTGTAAACAGCATACTTATAGGGTCATAAAAATTTTTGTGGTTATCTAAAATACTTATTTTCTAAATTACAAAAGCTAATACTAACAAGGGAAAAGAATATAATATTACATTTCTTGAGTCGGGTTAAGATTCTTTGCATATGCAAAGATTCGTCGTGGAGCTCATTTTACCGAAACGAGAAAAAAATTAGGACAAGAATAGAGTCCCATGGATGGCTTTGTTCGGAGTCATGCAGAGAAGGCAAGCAAATGATTAAGATCGGATCAGATCCATGACATGACTTGGGATGGTGTCGGCTCGTATGTGTGTCATTCATGGCGTTGTAGAATAATAAGGCGAATATAAGAATAGGATAAAAAAAAGAAGGGGTGCGTGGTTATCAGGGGCACGTGGGACATATATATTGTGACAGGAGTGGATTTGTGGATTGAAAATGCCAACTGACATTTTTATCGGGAGGAAGCTAGGAAAACCTTGATACACATTTTATTTTGGAATCAATGACGTTATCATATGTCCCTGATGATGGGTGAGGTGTGATGTACCATGAAGTTACTTGCTCCGAAATGTTACAAGTTTCAAACCCGAGTAGAAATCGTTTTGTTTAACTGAATAGGATAAGGTCAAAAGTCATACATGCTTGAGGAAAGTCATACATACAGTTAAAAACAGTTCAAATTGTACTATTCGTATTGTTGGACTCGTTTTAGGCATCCTGTAATTGTTTGGTGGACAATGTTGTATGGCTTTTACAATAGCTGGTTGGAATAAGGTGCCAACAAGAAACAATTGTTCCTAGAACTTATATTGGTCAAGTAGTCAAGTTATTAAAACTGTGTCATAGTTTCTGCGGTACAGTCAATCGAATTTCCAGAAACCCATTCTTTTCCATCCTGGAAAGAAGTAGTTCTAGTTCAAAAGAATAAAGAATGACACAATTAGTTTCTGCATGCGACAATTTTCGCAAGTAGTAAAATGACAAAAAAAGAGGAAAGTTGGGTTGTATGGTTGGATGCATTATTAAGAGCTTATAACTTTTGCAGGCGTGGCGTACGACTCGACAAGCTAGGCTCCAATATTAGTGCCATTCACTGCACTAATCTACGATTGAATTTGAAGCATATTTGTCGTCAAAATGATGCGCCATATCTTGGGTCGCAAAGGAAAAGAAGCTTTATTTTATTTTAACCGGGTTTCATACAATGTCGGAGGATAACGCCATAGCTTCACACTCTCTGCCTGCCTGATGCTTGTCTTTTCTTAGCAGGGTGAAGATGGTGTGCTTAAATTTAGACATTTTGCAGCATACTGGAAAGAAGTGCTCAAGACAGTAGTTGAGGTTGCAATTTTTTTCTTATACCAAAAAACCAATATGCAGCTTTCATAGTATGAACTTCATGCTGAACCTTTGCGTTATTTTTTTCTTGCGTTCATCTCCTCCGTAATAATACAACGGTTGCCGCATAAAATAATGAAAATATATACGGTCAGGTATTCGGTCTCTGTAATTTCTGTCCCTGTGCCAGAAAAGTGATTAAAAAGGCAGCTAGAATTTAGCTGAGGCCCCATTTGGCTTTGTGGGCAACGCCGGAGCGAGCGTTGCTTTTCACCAAGAATCGTTTAGTCCTTGTTTCCTGTGCGCGTGGTGAACAGTTGTGTCCAAATCAACAGGATACCCACCCCCTTGCCATTGTTGGTAAGTTTTAAGGTTAGGTTGTGATTCAAAAAAGTGAATTCAAGTGACAAAAACTGACTCTATTTCCATGAGGTGCCTGCAAGTGAAAGCAGCCACTTTCTCTCAAAAGGCACCAATTCAGTTGTCTTTCCTCCTAGTGACCATTATCAATCTCCGAGTTCACAATAAAAATATCCTTAAAATTTCTCTACCAGTGTTGAAAACATAATTCGCCTTTCTCCCTTCCCTTCATCCCCATGATTGAATGAACAAAGCATTGTTACTCTACTGGGGAAGGTTTAGATAATCCCTTCATTGTTGACGAGCTGAGTTGAGAGAAGTCAAAGTTCAGGGTCACAGCCAGCCAAGGATCGTGTGGGTTGGATGAAAAAAACTAATTGCAAAAGTGCCCGTTTGGTTTAGGTTTTTGCTCATGGCTCCAAAGGTGGATTCGGGAGGTTTTTTTAGTTGTTCAGTTAGCTAAAGTTAGTTAGTTGGCAGTGAGGTTGGATGGAGGAGAAAAGTATTTTATTAATAGCCCCACTGAGTGAGTCAGATCAGATATAGAGCAAGGCTAGCGGACCGTGGTTGGTGGGGCTGGCTGCGGTAATGAGGAGAATCTGTGTCGTTGCGTTATTCAATTCTATTTTGTAATGTTCTTTCTTGGGTGTTTGCTCATTTTCATTTCATTTCATACCTAGCTTATAGTTTTTCAACTCTTGCCAAAATTCTGTCCCCAGTTCTTGGCCAACTTGCCACGGAATTCTTTTCCAATCGCCAAATTCATGAGCAACTTCATTGGATCAAGCTGAAGGATGTGCATTGCTAAATCAGTTATTAACCATGCCTACCTAACCATTGTACCTCGAACACACATTAATACTACATGCATCATCATCCCATGCATGCCTTCCAAGTTCCAACTTTATTAAAATAGCAATAATTTTATAATAGTTCCCCACTAACCACACTCAAATAAATCCCATAAATGAATGACGACAATGGAACAGTTGTTTCTGTTAACTCAGCTCTACTAGCTTAGTTTAATTTACTCATTATCACCCTTCTTTACTTATTACAATTTTTGTGACGTCCATGCCACTTTTTGCATTATGGGAGTGAGTCGTCCATTCATGAGCAGTAACAAAGGAAAAATTTATACAATTCCTTTACTCACTTCCAGTCAGCGGTGCATCCATATTACTCTCTGGCTGAGTTACTACTTCATTTAACGACCTTTGTCCCAATCAGGGTCAGATATTGACCTTCCTTATCCACCTGCAGGGTGGTAGTCATAAAAACCCTGTCCCGGCTACTACCCTCATGGTAGTTGGACAGCCCGGGGTTTTAAGTTGGCGGTGGAGACGGACTCACCAATGAAACAAGTCCACATTAAGCCTCTGCCTGAGTATTGAGGAGACGGACAGGTGCTACTGACTGGGACTAGTTCAACTAACTAGTATATGGGTGCATACTTAGGTCGTAGTACGTAAGAGAACATGTATATTTTACATGAATGTAGTACAACGGGAGGCATGGAGGAATAAATGAGACACGATCACATAAAATCTTTCTTTCTGATCCTGTAAAAATAAAATCCTCATTTTATACGTAGATCTCCTATTTTAGAGTGTATTTTATTTCTTACCAGATCTTGCCGTATTGGAGAGGATCAACAATTGTAATTGTCGGCGACAGTGCTTCTCATTCTTGGTGATAAGTCGTCCCATCACCTCATTGCAGGATGGAGGACGCTCACGCAAAGTCGTGGGAGGAGGTTGTGAACTATTTTGGCCTAGACCCTGAACGCGGTCTCACATCCGATCAGGTCAAAAAGTATCAGGAGAAATATGGACCTAATGGTGAGCAATAAATAAGGGGTACTTGTAATACCCGGAAGATATATGCGGATATTCGGGGATTTATTCTTCAGATGAATTTCATCTGGTTAAATGTGTCCAGAGTTGATGAACGGTGCACAGAAAACATGGGTCAAGTTACTAATCTGTGTATTTTAATGTATTCCAGAGCTCCCTGCTGAAGAAGGCAAATCTTTATGGCAATTGGTTTTAGAACAATTTGACGATCTGCTAGTTAAAATTCTTCTCCTTGCCGCTATTATCTCATTCGTAAGTGGGATTGTTTGATAAATAAACACTGGTAACAGATGGATAAGTTGTAATGTAGAGGTTTTTGATTGATTTAGGTCTTGGCCTGCTTTGAAGAGCATGGTGAAGGAGCAGAAGGGATCACGGCGTTCGTTGAACCTTTTGTCATTTTGCTCATTCTTATTGCAAACGCTATCGTGGGTGTGTGGCAGGTAATTGAAATATATTGAAGGCATAGTTCTTGCTAAATTTTATGGGTGACGTGTAACAATAATCCAAATATGTGTTGTAGGAAAGAAACGCTGAAAGCGCTATTGAAGGTGTGTTTGTGTAGTATATATGATTTTTGAGAAATGGTAAATATGTAGTGTAATAATTTTATGGAATTTTCTATCTATTTCGCTAGCCTTGAAGGAGTATGAACCTGAAATGGGAAAAGTTGTTCGAGGTGAGTACTTACCGGTCCTCAGAGTGACCTATTTATTATCGACGTAGGTTTACTACTAAACAACTCATAAAAATGTCCTTTCACTCAGGTGATAAGTCTGGAGTACAAAAGATTCGATCCCGAGAACTTGTGCCTGGGGACCTGGTCGAAATCTCAGGTAATAATTGATGGAATCAGTTGATATTAGTAACTTTGGCCTCAATGTACTTACTAAATTTTCTTGGTTTTATTTCCAGTTGGTGACAAAATTCCTGCTGATATTCGAATCACCAAGATCTTATCTACCACTCTTCGTATAGATCAGTCTATCCTGACTGGAGAGTCTGTGTCTGTTATCAAGCACAACGAACCCGTCCCTGATCCCCGAGGTTGGTTACGTTAATGATTGAAAATAGTTAGGATTAACCGATTTGGGATCAGTCGTTGAAGTGTAATTTGTTTTTCGGTTTAGCTGTGAACCAAGACAAGAAAAATATCCTGTTCAGTGGAACCAATGTTGCCGCTGGTAAGGCTCGTGGAGTCGTTATCGGAACTGGGCTTAATACCGCTATTGGTAAAATCCGAACTGAAATGTCCGAGACTGAGGAGATCAAGACGCCTCTTCAACAGAAGTTGGATGAGTTCGGTGAACAACTCTCCAAGGTTTATAAATATATTAATTTATAATTACATTATAAGCTGGAAGACTTGTGAAAATAATAATACCTTCTTTCCAGGTCATTTCCATTATTTGCGTTGCTGTCTGGGGTAAGCAAGCAGTTATTTTTATGTTACATATCAAATACCGAAAATGCGTGTTCACGTTTAGAAACAAAATTCTCTAATAAATACTTTTTTTTCAGCTATCAACATTGGACACTTCAACGACCCCGCCCACGGAGGTTCATGGATCAAAGGCGCTGTCTACTATTTCAAAATCGCTGTCGCTCTTGCCGTCGCCGCTATCCCAGAGGGGTTGCCCGCTGTCATTACCACTTGCTTGGCTTTGGGAACCCGAAGAATGGCACAAAAGAACGCCATTGTACGATCTCTGCCATCCGTAGAAACCCTGGGTTGCACCTCTGTTATCTGCTCTGACAAAACCGGAACTCTTACTACTAACCAGATGTCTGTTAGCAGGTAAAAATACTGTGGTGGCGAATTGGTCAAAGGACTTTCTAATATCTGGTTCTTTATATTGCAGGATGTTCATCTTTGACCGAATTGAGGGAAATGATATTGCTGTGAATGAGTTTGAAATCACTGGATCCACGTACGAGCCAATTGGTGAAGTGTTTTTGAAGGGACAGAAAGTTAAGGCTGCGGATTACGAAGGACTTCAAGAAATTGGAACCATCTGTATCATGTGTAACGACTCCGCTATTGATTTCAACGAAGTAAGTGATCTTAAAAATAATCAAAACAAAACAAACAATTATAATTGCGTTACTATATACTTACAAATTACATTTGAAACCTTATTCATATAGTTCAAGCAAGTGTTTGAGAAAGTTGGTGAAGCCACTGAGACTGCCCTCATCGTCCTTGCTGAGAAAATGAACCCATTCAGCGTTGGAAAGACCGGATTGGATCGCCGTGGTGCTGCTATCGCCGTACGACAGGATATGGAGACAAAGTGGAAGAAGGTAATGTTGTTTTGGATTGGCGAGCTTTGTAAATAATGCATGATTAATACTATTTCTTTAATGATCTCTGCACAGGAATTCACTTTAGAGTTCTCCAGGGACAGGAAGTCAATGTCTTCTTTCTGCACCCCGTTGAAATCTACCAGAATTGGAAACGGACCCAAAATGTTTATCAAGGGAGCACCTGAAGGAGTGTTGGATCGTTGCACGCACGTTCGAGTTGGGTAAGAAAGAAATCATTGACATAGTCTGTTAAATATAATTAATAGATTACCCCTAAAATTCTGACGATTTTTTGTTTTAGATCTCAAAAGGTTCCCATGACCAAGGCGATCATGAGCAGGATTTTGGAAATCACCAAATTGTACGGAACTGGCCGCGATACCCTTCGTTGCTTGGCTTTGGGTAAGATATGACTCTGAACTCACTGCAATTGCAGATGTTGCAAATCATTGACCGGTGTTTGCTAAATTTGATTTAAATTCACCATTTATAAATTGAAAATTTGCAGCCACCATTGACAACCCACCAAAACCAGAGGACATGGATCTCGTTGACTCTACCAAATTCCATCAGTATGAAGTTAACATGTGCTTTGTTGGTGTTGTTGGTATGTTGGACCCCCCACGTAAGGAAGTTTTTGACTCCATTGTTCGATGCCGACAAGGTAATTACAATTTCAAGATTACGCATATTTACTCACTTCAAAATGACATCTTCAAAGCTTCAATCATTACTTGTTTGATTTTTAGCTGGTATCCGAGTCATTGTCATCACTGGAGACAACAAGGTAATTTTTTAACTCATCGACACACTAATTTTTATCATCTCGTTTCTCATTCATATAGGAATTGTAAATTATGTTTTTGTTCATAGTCAACTGCTGAAGCTATCTGCCGACGTATTGGAGTATTTACCGAGGATGAAGACACCACCAACATGTCTTATTCTGGTCGTGAATTTGATGATCTTCCAATCTCTGAACAACGCGCAGCCTGTGCCCGATCCCGTTTGTTTTCTCGGGTAAGAAAATATATTGTTTACACACTTGAGCAATGTAATTTTTGTTCAGTGGGATGGCGCATATAACATATTGTAATAATAACAATAATTATATCTGTGGTTTAAAATATTTTGTTTTAATTTATGAAGGTTGAGCCGTCTCACAAGTCCAAGATTGTTGAATACTTGCAATCGATGAATGAAATCTCTGCCATGACTGGAGACGGTGTCAACGATGCTCCTGCCTTGAAGAAGGTAATTAATTCTGATCATTTAATTTTTTATACTGAACCTCAGTAAATTTTACTTTCGTCATGTTACAGGCTGAAATCGGAATTGCTATGGGCTCTGGAACTGCTGTCGCCAAATCCGCCGCCGAGATGGTGTTGGCTGATGATAACTTTAGCTCAATTGTTGCAGCTGTTGAAGAAGGCCGAGCTATTTACAACAACATGAAACAATTCATTCGATACCTTATTTCCTCCAACATTGGTGAAGTCGTGTCTATTTTCTTGACTGCCGCTTTGGGTCTCCCAGAAGGTAAGTTAAGGTTTCACGGATTTTTGGTTATGCCTAAACGATTACGTTAAATTTAAATGGACTTAATTTAACTGATACAATTTTGTGTCGATAAATTATTTCCCATGAATTTTAATTTTTGTTTTGCCCTTTAAGCCTTGATCCCAGTCCAACTTTTGTGGGTCAACTTGGTCACTGACGGTCTCCCAGCTACCGCTCTTGGCTTCAACCCACCTGATCTTGACATCATGAGCAAGGTTTGTTTTAAAATACAAATTTCACTAATTCAGACATTTTCCCCATTGTAATAACGTCGTTTTTAAAATACTGAATAGCCACCACGAAAGGCTGATGAGAGCTTGATTTCTGGATGGTTGTTCTTCCGTTATATGGCAATTGGTGGATACGTCGGTGCCGGAACTGTTGGTGCTGCTGCTTGGTGGTTTATGTCTTACTCTGGAGGTCCTGGTCTGAACTACACCCAATTGGTACGTTTACTAAAATCCTTTCCATGTAAATGTGTATAATTGATGATCAGCGTTGTTTTAATCAAAATACTTTTGTTTACGCAGACACATCACTTGCAATGCGCTGCTGACAACGAAATGTTCAAGGGAGTTGACTGCCACATTTTCCATGATCCTCATCCGATGACCATGGCTCTGTCTGTATTGGTCAGCATTGAAATGTTGAACGCCATGAACAGTTTGTCTGAAAATCAGTCATTGGTGGCTATGCCTCCATGGACTAACATGTTCTTGATGGCAGCCATGGCTTTGTCAATGACCCTTCATTTCGTCATCCTCCATGTTGAAATCCTCTCGGTACGTGTGGTTTCCATATAACGTGTAATTCATACGTGCTAACATTTGTCTTTGTTTGTATCCTTGCAGCAAGTGTTCCAGGTCACTCCTTTGAATATGGAAGAATGGTTAGCTGTCATAAAAATATCGGTTCCCGTCATTCTCATCGATGAAACGCTCAAATTTGTCGCTCGCAAATACGTAGAAGGTCAGCAGAAATATTTTCATGCTCACTGGATCGTGCTTATGTGGGCCGTATTTTTCGGGTGTTTAAAGATTATTCCGTTATAACAAGTGCTCATTAACTAAATAACGTCTTTAAACGAATTGTGTTTGGATTGTTTTAATGATATTTACTTACCTACCTACAAAAAAATAATCTCCACGATCTAGTGTGTAACCCAAAAGAATATCTCCACCAATCTAAAGTTAATTTGAACCTGTAGAAGTTTCCTATGTGTGTTTCTCAGAATGGTTTTACGGCGTTAATTTTTTTCGGGACGTCAAGTGTCCTAACCAACCGAGTGTTTAAGCATATGTTTTTAAACCTTATTCCGTTCGGTATTGTGATAACATGACCTTTTCTTTGTCGCGTTTTACTCAACTACTGTTGTCAGGTTATCAATGTGTGTTTACTGTTATTATAACGTTCTAGTGGTGGGTTAAGGCATTCGTCAGTAGCTGAGTGACGGAGTTACTATTTCTTCAATTTTGGAACATTGTGTGTTTTAAACTCGAGTGTTTTACGAGTGTAATTTAGCATAGACAATGATTTAAATTCGACGAAAATTATTGTGACAAATGCGCGCATTGTTTGCGGGATTTGTGTTTTGTTTTGCGTGTTCCCGTCCCGTCCTGTGAGTCTGTTTCCTAAGAAATGCTACAAAAATGAATGAATGTTAAAAATGTACTTTATGTAAATGAGCGTGTTTTAGCCATTACTTTAGTCTATTTAATAATTAGAATAGGGACGACTCTACGTCTACACCATTTTAATCTGATTGCAACTAATCCTATATGAAATGGACAGTTGATCGCATTTGCCATAAATTCATAATTCCCAGTAACCGATATATAAATTTTAATTTTAATTAAAAATAGAAATATTTATATTATAATTATTGCGTGCTATCGTGTTGTTTCGAAATTTGACGACTTAACCCCGATAATTTAACAGAGTTTGGAATTAATTGACTGTTGCTAGTTTCTTGAACTTAAGGACTATTCGTATCTTGTCAAAAATAACCTGTAATTCCTTCAATATCTATAATATTACACCAGTTCCAAGTCAGTAGTGCAGTAGTCTCTTCGGGAAATAATTAAGAAAGTATTCAGGAGGAAGTTAAAAAATAAGGGTTTGTATTCCTTTTTGATATGATTTCTCGATTCTTACAATATTCTCAAGCTGGTCTTATGTACGATAACATTTCTACAAAGCGTATAATTGAAATGTACAAAAAAATAAGATGAAATTTGAAGATTTTGAAAACTGGTTTTAATAATTTAAACTGATGTGACGCAGTACGCTTCATTGTAAAATTGTATCCAGTTTCAGACACATAAATATCTGAAATAGTGATAGAGACTTTTTGTAAATGAAAGTTGTTTACTACTAAATTATGTATACCAGGCATGGTTTATCAAGCCGGGGTGTTAAGTTTTCAATTCCGTCAACTAACAGATATTTGCTAATAGAACAGCAAACTTACTGAATTATTAACCAAGTAGTTTTGTAGCTACAGTTTCCAAACTACTTCCATACTCGATTCCACTTGACATTCTGAAAGAAAGTTAAGGCATTTGGTATATAATTTACCTCTAAGTTGTTGCGGTACATGAGTGTATCTATGAGCCACCCCTATAGATCTGGATTTGTGCTACAACTAAATAGATTTTTAGGTCTAAGATTTGTGTTTGGATTTGTAGGTTTCGTTTTTTTACATTTTGTTTGCCGTTTAATGCATTATCGTTTCGTTGCGTCCCATAGATGTCCAGTACCATAGTTGCTCGCTCCACAAGTCTTTTGTCCACAACGCCCACCGCTTGATTGCTAGTTTTCATCCGCAACTTGCATTTTTTTACTTTGGTTTAGAATCTAAATGACAAAAACTATGTTTTCACCTGTTTGCCCCTTTTTAGCCCAACCCAACTTTCTCAGTCAATGAGAAACGGACACTGTTCTCAGACATCCCTCGCAACATTGAACCTATGAATTGCATTGTGTATGAACCCTTTGGTTTTCACCCACTTTTTTCCATTTATTTATTTACTCTTCTTTCCAATCATATTTATTTATTTCCTCAATATTTCTTCTACTCTTATTTCTTTTTAACATGCTTTTTTATTGAATCATTTTCATAGCTCCCATTGTTGAAACGCGACAAAGGAAGTAAACCGTGACTCGAATCGGCCTTAATTTTGAAGACATGTCCACCCAGAAAAAAAACCTTTAAAAATTTAAGGAAAAAAACCCTCTCTGAGATATTTATCACAATTAGATATTACTAGATTATTTACCGTGGAAAAGTTATATTTTTAGCAGTGAATTGAAACTGATGAATATCCTCTAATATTGACTTTGTTTTCAAAATACAACGAATATTATTGCACCTTAATTAAAGGGAAATTTTCACAGCGATTTTTAAAGAACTGTAGTAAAATGGTGGTGTTTTATGACTTTGTCACCAACGTCTCATCATCACTCTCACCTCAAGTCTGTTTGTGCTGTTACATTACTCCGCATAAGTATACTATGTCTCTTATTGTACTACTTAAAAATAAGTTAGTGCCTCATTTTTTGTCCAATATATGTATATATATATATATATATATGTATACTTACACACACATATATATGTATATATACATATTTCCGGTCCGTGAGTAATAAACAATGCGGCAATTTGATGTTAAATCAGTTTGCAGATGAGCAAAAAAAGTTTTAATAATACTGTACTTTGATGACTTGTCTAACTAATAATAGTCTGAGCAAAATGGATATGAATCAAAATTTTAGTCATTTGTTTCCTTCAATTAAGCACATACACTGTTGTGTCACGGACATTAATTAGTTCCAGGTTTTGTATATAATATCCTAAGATAAAGATCCCTTCAGAGCTGGATAAAAAAAGACAATGAAAATACACACCTTTGTCTATTTTGGTGGCGGTGATGGCCCTGAATCTTCTTGTATTCTTTTCTTCTTTCTAATCTGTTAAACCACGGCATGCATGTCATCTAATTATCTATCTACCTTTACTCTTTGGCTTATGCATGAATTTAATGTCCTCCATTTATTCTTGCATTTCCTGATCAGCATCAGGATTCAACGGACATCATGTCCGGGACATGGGAAATTTGTCCATTCAATTGACATCACATCCCAAAATTATCCAGGCTGCAACTTGCAATGCGACTACCAAATAAGAAATCGGTGTAGGACTACTTGCCATCATATATCTTTGAGATATAATGAGCAATTATTGCGTTTTCATGCTTTCACTACACGCCATGCAAAAGATATGAGCTGTCCATATTTCACCCTACCCAACATGCTCGTAAATATTTCCCATTCCATCCACTTTCTCCCCTTTCATATTGCCCAGAATCCATAATTCCCTTACAAATTGTGTCCGCATGTTTTTACCACAAAAGGAAATGCTTGACATGGATTAGTTTTTTGTAGTAAATACTTAAGGTAAGTAATTATACCATTCTCTTCATGCTCAACCCATTCAATTACCATTGCAGAGGTTAAATGTTTATGCAAAATGCAAATTACTCGGTCAACATGGTATCCTTGGCATAATCATCTAAATCATTGATAGCTTATGCTAAAGGAGAATTCATCTCGAAATAAATACTCCTGCTAAAGTTTGCCTTATAAATTAAACAAAATTTCCAAAAAACATGACTCCAGAAGACTTTCACCCAATCCCAACATGCCCTAGCCCAGAGTAGGACTGTCTACCACAAAGCACATGGATTGAAGAAAGTGAGCTCAGTCATCAGTTCCCGTTGGAGGAAATTTTCCCTTCCGTGACATTGGTTCGTGATTGAGAAGAGAAACTGAATTTCCCTTCACATGATTTGTTTCTCCAATTTCTAATACTTTGGTCCCAGACTGTTATCACATCCAGTATTGATTGAGAAGGAGGAGGATTGACTGCTTTATCCACAAGTTGGGCTACCCAACCCGTAATTCAGACTAATTCAGAGGTAATTAGGTTGTACTTCATTATGCTCGACCTGTACTTCCTTTGGATCCAAGACACCACTTGTACTATGAAATATTTGTGGTTACAACTCGGAAAACTGTATTTTATTTACAAATTGCATTGAACTGTTTGATTGGATAGGTTGTGTGGTGGGATTCATTCTCGCAGGGAGTTTCCCTTACTTTAGCTGACTCGATAAAGACTTAAGGGCTTAATAGACAAACGGGATAACTCTCTGCGGAGGTAAGGCAGGGTTTGTCAATGAACACTTGCGGTGGTGAGTCAGAAATCTAACCTTAATATATTGTATTGTTGTGAAATACTAGTCATGGAGGCAGACAAGAATGAGGACGTTAAAATTGTTGAGACTGAGCAGGGACCCGTTGTTGAAAAGGACGACATATTTTATCGAATCGCAAAAGACAATGAATCCGGAGTACTGGAACTATTAACGGAGGATAAGGATCTGGTCAATTGTTTGGACGAACATGGGATGACCCCGTTACAGCATGCGGCGTACAAAGGGAACAAGTCCATGTGCCAATTGCTTTTTGATTATGTAAGGACCCTATTATCCCATAAGTTGTTTGATTTGATTTATTCATTCAGTTTAAGCTGCAGCTTGTTGGTACAAACCGAAGTGCTCACATTGTCAAGTTGCTAGTTGTAAAGATAGCCGATGATCATATAAAAATTTGTATAGGGAAACTTAGCATAATATGTAAAATTTAGGTGGTCAACAGTATAACTGTCAAAGTGGCTGCCGTTAAGCGCCGGACTTTTGTATTATGGATTGTGTAAAGTTATGTACTAATTTTAATTCTAGGGAGCTGATGTTAATGGGGGACGACATAATAATGGCTATAGTGCCCTCCATTTTGCTGCTCTCTCTGGAAAATCATATCTTTGTCAAATGATGCTTCAACATGGAGCTAGATCGACGGCTATCAATTCTGTGAATAGAACTGCGGCACAAATGGCAGCATTTGTAGGAAATCATCATTGTGTGGCAACAATAAATAGTTTTGTGGATTTTAAGGATATTGAATATTTTACAACCCCACCTGCTCCGGATAAGAAACCCAAATTAGATGTTGTGGTGGCTCGCTCTTTACATCGACTAGTCATGGATGTTAGTAATTATATATGCTCTTGTAATACGTTAATTTTTATTAAGCTGTAATCATTTTTAACTATGGTTTTTGCATCAGGTTAATTTCCATCCTGTGAAAGTAGCTATGATGGTACGAAAAAATGGTGTTCTTGTGGAAAACATTCCCCAACTTTACAAGGTTTTGGACGAAATGTCGGAACGTGAAATGAAAAAGGTATACAATATTTCGGATTAGTCGATATTAAATCTAAAATGATTTAATATTGGTTATTGGTCATTCTAGAAAGCCGAAGCCAGTGAGATTGTATCCTTTAAACTCCATCTGCTCTCGTACATTCTGAAAACTCTCTATAAGGAGACTAATGGGAACCTCAACAAGTTTGACGATTTTATCAAGTCTTTGATACGACCCAGAGCAGGAGAGCATACTTGCGAAGCTCTTGAAGTTTTACTTCGGCGTGGTGTTCGAGAATTCCGCTTCATTGAGACTACAATCATGCAACAACTCGTGACTAATCTTACCCACACAAAGGTCGGTGATATTAACGCAACATTTTTAACCGAACCTAGCCCTGAAATAAGTAACGATTATTATTATTGTTGATACTTTTCCATCCAGGTGTGTGAAGAACCAGGAGCTTGGTCAATAATATGCAGTGTTGTCAATGGCCAGAAAGGTTTTCGAGATAATGACCCTTGTGCAACTTGTGGGGAAGAAAGAGGAGCAAAAAAATGTTCCCGGTGCCATTATGATGCGTACTGCGATCAAGAGTGCCAACAGTTGCATTGGTTTGTTCACAAAAGGTACTGTAAAGACAAAGCTCGTGAGTACAATGCGAGAAAGGACGCAAAAGTTGAAAATCAAGACGAAGCCGTCAACCCGAAGGAAACAATAAAGAGCGATGACCAAAGTTCACTGAACAAGGCTGATGCATAGGGGGCACGAGTGAGTTTACGTACTTTGTACATACTAACGAAAATTTGTTACTTGTCTTATGATTCGATATTAATGACTCTTTAATAATTGCTGGAGCTTTGAATTTTACATGTACCAATAAATTGCTGTATACAAAAATTCTTTGTGCACAAGATGATGTTTTTTTGTGTTTAGATCAGATTTTGAAGTATAAACTGGCAAAACTATGGTACAATTAAATTTTAATTAGTTTCATGACATATTATCCAGAGGCAGATTTTAGATTGCAGGCTACGGAACAGGGTTTCTCTAATCAACCATCGAGTTGAGCCGTTGAGCAAGAATTTAGCAGCAAAAGCCTTTTGCCAAAAGGTTTTTTTTTGTTTTGAGCCAACATCACCGGCAAAAATCTTTTTGGCAGATGGGAAGATAAATATTCTTCCATTTAATTTATTAGTCAACACTAATTTAGTTTAGTTAATGTTGACATTGTATCGATTGTAGACTAGTTTTCCGAATTCCCAGTGAAACTGATTTTCTGTGTGGGCCTCCAAAGGTTAGTTGAGCATATTTCCATGTACCTGTCTATGTGGGAGAGGTAACTTTGATAAGGTGATTCACTCTAATATTAAAGGTTATCTTAAGGTCCTTGATAAGGAAAGGATGGATATTTTATATCTGGTCGGGTATGCTCTTGTGAGTTTGATGACCCTTGGACTTGGATGGGTTGTCGTTGTCTTATTTCGGGGAGGAGAGGTGTCCAAAGATGAGGTTATCGTGTCTAATGGCAATACACAAACATCCCAAGCCGACAAAGGGGGTATGTGACGGAGTATTGAATGTTTTAGTAGGATAATTTAGAATGTTTATAATGTGCTTTTTTACACAGGAAAAAAGGGCAAAGGAACTAAGAGTAGTGCCGTGGATAAAGTGGGTAAAAACAAAAATAAGCAGCCACGGTCAAGGACCACGTCGGAAGCTGAGAGCACTAGTTCCTCCTCTGATAGTCATCCATGGAGTGCAGCTATATTCCGGGGACATGCTGGAGTCATTACGGATATGAATTTTAGTAGCAATTCTAAGTTTATTGCATCTTGTGCCGAAGGTTGGAATTTATAAAGTTGTATTTTAAAGATTGCTAAAGCAAATTAAAATTTTAATTGATTTTTGATTGTAGATCGAACAGTGTTGATATGGTTTGCGAAGGATTTGTTAACCAAGGATAGACGAAGTATTCGTGTCAATGTGCCTTTTGATAATGCGAAGCTGATATCATGGAGTCCTGATTGTACTGCCTTCATTGTTTCTCGAGAGGAAGAAAAAGTTTTGGAAGTTTTTAAGATGGGGAAAAAAGCTGAAGGGTCACATGTCACGGTCAATTCACTTACTAAGTTTAAAAAGGTATGTTTTTATATTGAAATTACGGAATATTGCTTGAAAGGAGAACATTTCTGTACCACATCATTTTACAGGAGCATGAGGAAGACATTGTTGGAGTTGGAATTGCTTGTACGGGTCTATACATAATGTCTTGCTCTAAGGACGGCAATTTGATTTTTTGGGATGTAAAGGGTACTATTCTGGAACGAGTGAATGCACCAGTGGGTACGACTGCCACTTGTGCAAAAGTGTCTACTTGTGGGAGGTAAATTTGTTTTCTTTAAACTGAACCGTAATCAGGTTGGCTAATATTCCGAAATATTGGGTTCTGTCCGTAGATATGTTGCAGTGTGTGGAAATGATTGTCTTATTATGACAGTAAGTTTTAACGACATGAAGGAATTCCAATCCGTCCGAATCTTTGGAAAGTTGAAAGGCCATGAGTCTAGGGTTGAAAATGTGGATTTCAATGCTGACTCTACAAGAATTGTGACTGTTACGGAAAACGGATTTTGGCGATTATTTGATACCACTGGTGTGTATCTACTCATAATAATATTAGAAGCCGCATTGCTATAAATTGAGTACTAAGTATTAATTTTTGAAACAGGAAACCGAATTAACGTTGTATGCATGGGACAAGCCAAAAGTGTTCCAATCACCGGCCGTGGATTTTTTCCTACTGTGGCCTTGTCTACCGATGGTAGACTTGTTGCTGTTGGTCATACAAATCAAGTTGATATTTTTGAAATAACACTTGGTTCCTCGATTTCTAACATTCAGCCAAGTTGGTCTATTCCAAATGGTAAGCTTGTGTTCTACTCGTTTGATTTGATCTTTCAGTACCTTGCATATTAAAAAATATATATAATATTAGCAGCCCCAATACTTCGCTTCACCTTAAGCAATTGTGTTTTTAAATAGATTCTGTAATGAAGATCGTTTTCTCACCTGAAGGGAAATATATATTAGTAGCAGGAGAAAAATGCATTCGAGTATTTCACAACATTTGCGGGTACATTGCCACAGTTCGTGATCTCGCCAAACAGATTGCCGAGGCCTCCAGTAACTCCTCTCTCAAAACTCGTCTTACCAATGAAATCAACAAGATTTTTGAAGAACTATCCAAACTCAAGCTGGGAGATGCATTCGAGAAAGAAGTGAAGGAAACTCGAAAAGACTACCTCTCCAAGACGGGCTTGAATAAATAAATTATACAAAATGCTCCTAACAATGTCAGAAACCATTTCCGGTTTTACATGAACTTAAACAAAAGGCTGACAGATTTTGAATCTAATGAATTTATTTATAATATCCTTACAAATAAACTCAATTTGTTAAACTGTTACATTCGGTATGATCTTGTCACATCTCATTCATTTCTGGTTGCGAAATATTTTAGCTGAAATGCTCAACTTGTTTTTTAAACTTGAATTTGCAAATTATTTGCTAATTTTGCAATTTACTGCTATATTTCTCAAAGTTGGAAAGTCAGAGTCGGCAAATCGACAAAGTGAAATAAATATTTGGCGGGATGTTTAAATGGATAGAAAAATCATGTGCGTACCAATAAATCAACTCTGCAGCCGGCCTGTGATCAAATTCAGTTTTGCTGTCAAATGGTCAAGTTTCAAAACAGTTGTATTAACTAATTCTAGCTATTTTAGTTATCCCAAGACACTTGGTAGTGTGGGACTCGGATTCCAGTAGCACAGAGATAACCTACCATCAATGGTAGTGTAGTGGCTGGACAAGAAAGTCGAAGTAAAGTTTAGTAACTAAACTTGAAAACTGGGAGTTGGGGAGGAGGATTAGTGGAAGAAAAGAAAATGGGGGAGCCGGATGCTGGTGGGGGTGGAGAAAAGCATGTCACGGTGGGATCCATTGTCGATGTTCTCGGGATGGATAGGGAGCTGTTGCAAAATGTGGGGACTAAAGGGTACGTCAATTCAGTAGAATATTACAACATTTCCGGTCACACATGTATGTGCCACTTCTTGGTACAGAAATGCTTATCATGCTATTTACCTGTCATTGTTTCCCTTGTAGACTACTGAAACTACTCGTGGCGTCGGTGTATGTTTGTAATAATTCACTCCAAAGAATCAAAGTCCGCATATTTATACGACATTTACAAGACCCCAAATTCAGTGGTGTGCAAGAGGTGTTTTACTCTTTGATTATGGACTCAATTTCCTCTCGAGATGGATATGTGTCGACGTAAGTGAAATCTTGTTTATAATTGACTTTGTGTTGTAATTTTTAATTCCTAATTAAAACACGGCATAATAGGCCTGGTTCGAGTAAGACAGCACTAGAGCAACTTAAATGGATTACCCTAATTGGGAAAGGAAGCAAGAAGCTGTCACCCAGTTATTGTCGCTTATTGGGAATTCTATTGGCCAGAATTCAGTGTCCAAGATTGGAGCGGTCAGCCGCGCAAAAGATCCACGGATTGTGTAGGTCAATTGGAAAGGAAGGGTTTCTGGAGCTGTTCAAGGAAATTTACACTGGTGGTAATCTTGTGGCCATCAGCATTTTTGTGCAGTATTTGCAAAAGAAAGGAAGCGACTTAGGAATACTGGGAGAAGCAGGGTTGCCGACTAAAGCTCAAATTTTGGAATTGTACATAAAAGAATGTATCATGACCAAATCCGCGAAAACTGTATGGTTTCTGAACAAAACAAGTAGCTGTATATTTCCAATAATTACCGAAGAGGATTGCAGAGCTACCTTGGTACCGGCAATTCAAAAAGCAATGTTACGATCCCCTGAAATCACGGCTGAAGTGAGAATTTGTGCTATTTATTTCAATCATTTTTGTTTTACAACTCCGTGCTAATATTATTACTATATTTTACAGGCCGTTTCATGTTTTCTGCAGTGGATTGAAGTTGACCTAAGTGCATTTGCAACCGAATTGGGAAAAGCAATTGGGAGTGGATTACACTCAAAAGAGGATGAAACTAGAGATCATGCCAGTGCTGCTTCGAAAACTTTAGCTCGTCATGTAGGTCATCAATATAAACAACTAGTTAGGCCTGCTCCGTTTTTAATTTTCACTGTTGTGTCTTTCTCGTAGATGAATATTGGGGGTATACTCAAACTAATAGAATGGTATTTTGAAATTTACAACGGTGCCGAAGGGAAACTTACTGTTGCTGCTCATAAAATTATTATTCTGAAGGTAGATTCATGTTGTCAAGCTTTTAAGTTCAAGGCTTTATTATTCTAATATATTTTTACTTTTCTCCTTGCAGACCGTGGGAGAGATTGGCATTCTTGCAAGAAAGGCTTCAGGAGATACCTATTCGGATGATGCTAAGGTTGTTATAAACCGCGGAGTAAAAATTCTAGAAACTGAAGGTACATTTAGTTTATTTTATCGTATACTTTTGCAAGATTTAGATTTAATGCTTTTCATTAGTTCTAGCTATCTGGTTTATTATGTTTAAAACTCTGCGTCTATTTTCAGTTCACGAAGGAACGATTGTTGAGGCTACTAAGATGATCATTTCATGGATTTGGGCGACAAATGGGAAGCATTCAGAGCTTGATGCCTTCTTTTCTAAGTCTTTTTCAAACATGAAAGGGAATGTCCGGACTGCATTTTGTAGCCTAATTTCGAAAGGTTCAACTGCTATTGGTATATCATCCGATGAACAATTACTGGAGCTATGTGCCAAAACATACGAAAAGAGTTATGCACAGATTACCCAAGTATGAAAATATCACAATATCGTAAAATGGTGAAAAAAATACTAAATAAAATAATTACATGGAATTAGATCAATGGTTTGGCCGAATGTATATGTATGGCGGATGAACTATTAAAAAGTGACCTTTACCGTCAAAAAGATTCACTTTTGGATTCGTTTTGGAGTCTACTACCTCACATTAATGAAAAATACGTAATGTCGTGCACGGCAGACTGGATACTCCAAACTTGTAGCATGATTATGGAATTACTTCAACAGCCCCAGCCAGCTGCATATGAGGAAGACGCCCAGATGGCTTACGATGCTGTTGCTTTGTTGTTTGTCCCTAAAGACCATAAGGTTCATACCGCACTTCTTTGTTATTGTTATGGTTTACCAACATCCGTAAATTTTCATTCACTGGCAAATATTCTAATTTTTTTAGACTCACAAGGAGCTTTGGAAACTTATTCATGTGACCTTCGAGCGGTTCATTACTACTGAACAAACCATTCCACTAGCGCTGGGCCTTGAAAAAGTTTTTACGGAAAATCTCATTCCTGTGAGTTAAAGCAACGACTTTCCTGTTGATCAATAGACATAACGTTTCAAGTTTAATTTTTTTTAATAGGATGGAGCTCGGTGCCAACATCTTCTCCAATATGCCAACAGTTTTAACGGTCGCCTGATGAAGTTTGCCGATTATATTGCTATTGACTTTCTTCCAATTTGCCATATGTGTTCCCAAGAAGACTTGTGGGTCAGAATTGTTCAAAACCTAGGACAAGACCCAGCTACTGTATTAAAGGATAGACAATTCGACGTAATTGATAGATTTGTCAAAAATTTTGATGGCTCTGAAAATATGCGAGCATGCTTGAAAACGTTAGCGTTTGTTGGACGTGATGGCATCGTTGGGAGGGTTGTAGATGAATTTCATAGGTAAGTTTTCATTGGTAATTTTTTATCGATTTATAATCTATTTGGCGGATGCCGAATCATTTTTAACTTTATTCTTTATCCATAGAATTTTTGAGGATCCTGAAATTTTGAAAGTATCTCGGGATGACTATTTCGTGTTTTTAACTCCCGAAAATCAACTGTATGACACTTCTGTGATAGATGCGTAAGTTTTGCAAATTATGTTAATTCATTTTACCCATGTAGGCCCTGACCCAGTGTGATGGGTAAACTTACTTTAGGTCTGATGAAACCGGAAAAAATATGAAACGAGAAAGCCGAGTGTATTCTTACAAGGAACAACTTGAGGAAATTCAGTTACGGAAGGAACTGGAAGAGAAGCGGCGACAATCTGGAAAACCGATTGTGTACTCTGCAAAACAGAAGGAAGCCATCAAAATACAGATGATGAAAGAGAAAATTATAAAAGATCACGTATCCAAAGTAAGAATGATACTAATTACGTTGTAGCTTTAAAAACATTAATTTTCAACTTTTTGTACAACAGTTACACCAACAAGTGGTAAAGGGCATGGGGCTGCTTCAATGTATTTGGGATGGGAATTCTGAAGTTTGTGGAGTGTATATCAAGGATTGGATTACAAGACTAGTAGAATTTATGCGTAGCCCTTTATCTGCTCCTGAAGCTGTCAAGTTTTTCACAAATGTTGGCAAAACTTTGTTTCATCCAGGCATTAGAGGTTAGAATATGTGAAATTTGCTGATTTACAGAAGGTGCAGTTAAACTGATTATTTTGCACGACTGATTATTAATTTCCATACGTAGGTGAAGCTGTAACCCAAGTTTCTTTGAGACTGATAAATCCTACTTGTGATCTTGATCCTGAATGGCAGAAATGTGGACTGCAAAATGCGACACAAAAGACTTTGGAGTACATGTTGAGCGTAAGGATTCTTGATTTAATCAAACACATCGTCATTAAATTCTTACATATATTTTCTAAACACTACAGGAATTCCGGAAAGACGACGAACTCTCTGGGTCTAAATTCGCTTATTCTTTTCCTATGTTGCGAATGGCTTTGGACCGTTACCCAAAGGATGCTGTTATCCACACTTTGGTGCTTCAAATCATTCTTACGGTTGCTAAAGATAGTGATGGGATTTTATTGGGACGGAAAACTTTGATTCCGAGGCTGGAAGTCATGCAATTGCTATACAGAGTAATAGGTATAAAAAGAATTATTTTCTGTTATATCTTGCTTAGGCAGTTTTAAATCAAAAAAATCTTTTTGAAACATAAATAATCATCATTGATTGAATAATAGGTTGCAAGGATGGAGCAATTCAAAACTTGGCAGTTTCTTCAGTCATTCAACTGACAAAAATAACTGCTGACTCAACACATATCGTAATTGTTTCCAATTCTGAACTACGCTTGCATTTAGATGCTTTGATGGAACCTTCAAAAATTTCTCGAGAAACCGGAATTCGGGTAAAACTGCTGAAATATTTTATAAAATGGCTGGAACATTTTTAATGATTACTTGACGACATAATTTTAAAAAATTTTATTTCAGTGCCTGAACATTCTGTGTCCCTATATGAAACTAGATTTATCAAAGTCTAAATCTGATTTTACTCATGAATTAATTGCCTGTGTGTATCGTATACGATTTGATTCTGCTTCGGAAATTGCTTCGATTGCAGAAGAGACTTGGGTTAAAGCTCAATTGGAAGTTGAAGACGGACTTCATAAAGCATTATACGACGGTGAGAGCTTAATTATCATTATTTGTTTTGTTTACAAAAGTTGACAGTTTAATTTAATGCTATTTAGCTGTGCTCCACCCTTGCGAAGAAGTTCGTCACTCTGCTTCCAAAGCATTAGCTGGGTTCTTAAAAACCCACTCGACAATGGTGGATGACACAATCGGATCACTGATAGAAGCTTATCAAGATTACAACATTCCAACACCTGCGCTATTGGATAATCTTGGCAGACTTTTGCAGGAGGAAATTGATCGATGGGAAGCACGATGCGGTATTGGGCTTGCCATGCGAGAAATCGCTACTGAAATGTCTCCTGATTGTGCAAAACTGTCCATGGAATGGCTTGTTACGACAGCATTATCGGATCGTAGTCCAGCAGTTCATAATAACATGCTGGAGGCTGCAGTGGAAATTGTTCAAGTTCATGGACCAGTTTGCCTCAATGAGTTTATCAGCACTATTGAAACATTCTTGGAGAAGGCTGGTAGCTCTGGAAGATATGATAATGTTCGACAGGCCTGTGTTGTTCTTATGGGATGTTTGGGACGTCATTTAAACCCTGCAGATATTAGAGTCAAATCAATCTTTACCACTTTGATTGACACGCTTTCAACACCCTCAGAAAAGGTTCAAGAAGCAGTGGCCAATTGTCTACCAGCATTGGTTCCAGCTATTAGCGCAGAATCTGAGTCTGTTCTCAAACGATTATTAGAGAAAGTTATGGAAGCTGAAAACTTTGGGGAAAGGCGTGGTGCTGCCTTCGGTATTGCTGGAATGATTAAGGGCCTTGGAAT